>CABHPR010091251.1:0-10120 GCA_902168415.1 Peromyscus melanophrys
ACACACACACACACACACACACACACACACACACCACACACATAAACACCACAGACACGCACACACACAACCACACACAGACATATCATATACACACACATCATACACATACACACATACCACAAACAGACCACACACACCACATACACACATACACAACACATACACACATACACAACACACACACACACACACACACACACACACGCGCGCGCACACACGCGCGCACACACGCGCACACACACACACACACACACACACTCTAGGAAACTCTATAGTACTAGGTGTCCGTATGGCTTTTTCAAAGATCTCTGGTGTTAGTTATCCCTCCTTATCCCCCGCCACTGCCCTAATGTTTATTTTTTAACATCGACATGACCATATCAACTTGCAATTTAGTCACTATATAAATGAAAAGTTGGTAACTTTTGACAGAGACAGGTTCAAATTTGATTGGTGGAAGGTCACAGTTTATTTAAAAGTGAACACCTGAGCTCAAGTACATGTCATCGCTACAGATTTGTTTTGTTTCATTCAAGACAAGGCTCTGTGTAGCCATGGCCGTCCTGGAATTTGCTCTGTAGACCTGGCTGGCCTCAAACTCACAGAGATCCACCTGCCTCTGCCTCCCAAGTGCTGGGACTAAGTCTCTTTGAGGAAGGCACCTGTGGTGTGTCTCCAGACTCCTCCATCTCACCCTCACCTTATTATCTACAGAAAACCAACTCTGTAAACCAAAGTATCGAGTCTGGAACAAACTCCCACTTCCGCACACCTCAGTTTTAGGAGGAAGAACAGCATACTTTGCTGCTCCGTGACTCTAAAAGCACGCTTCACTCTCACGTACTGTGATCGCTTCTCATTAGGTGTAGGAGCTGTCGTGAAGAACAAACTTTCCCTCAACTTTATCGACCTGATTTTAAAAGTTGTTTCTAGATGATGTGTGCCATGGTGACAGCTCAAGTTATAAAAGTTTAAAAGGCACGGGGAAGGCTGGGATGGCTGTAATGATGTTGGAGTTACAGAAGGAAAGCTGGATGTCCCCCTCAGCCATCATTATTCGGCATCTGGCTGTGCAGTTACAATAGTGCCATTATTTGTCTCTTGCAAGTGGGTCTCAAGGGGGCTCCAAAAGAGATTGTTTCTTGAACAGAATAGTTGCTTAATAAATATTCATTGGATTTGAAAGTAGAGGTCGACATTTAAGATCCCTGCCAACACAAAGAATAGCTCATTGGGATGTGCTGCGGATTCCTGGCGTGGGTGGAAGCGATAACAGGAAGATGGTTTTATGTGGTACATCCAGGACTCAGAGGCAACTGGATACAGAGTACCTGGAACAACTTCTGATGTGATTTTATAATAAAGTTCCCAGGAGCCGAGGCGTCTTCAGTCTAGACCCAAGTAAATACAAATTCTCCTGCACACTCCTTAGATCATTTTCTTTTAAATTTTATTTTAAAATTAGCAGTACTTGTTGTTGTTGTTGTTGTTGTTGTTATTGTTGTTTTTCGAGACAGAGTTTCTCTGTGTAGCCCTGGCTGTCCTGGAACTTACTCTGTAGCCCAGGCTAGTCTCGAACTCACAGAGATCTGCCTGCCTCTGCCTCCTGAGTGCTGGGATTAAAGGCGTGAACCACCACTGCCAGCTTTAACAATACATTTTGTTACAGAGAAAGATTAACTGGAGAGGGAAACTCCATTTTCATGGCTGTAGGGAAACTGTCATCCATGCTGGGTGAAGAATTTCTAGTCAGGCTATCTTGGGGTTACCCATGCTTCTGTAAGTAACCCTTCATCATGCTCCAAAGTCAGTCAAGAAACTCCACTCCTCAGGTTGAACTTTGGTGGGATTGATCTTGGGTTTATCAACTGAGTTCTTTTTTTTTTTTTTTTTTTTGGTTTTTCGAGACAGGGTTTCTTTGTGTAGCTGGAACCTGTCCTGGATCTCACTCTGTAGCCCAGGCTGGCCCCGAACTCACAGAGATCCGCCTGGCTCTGCCTCCCGAGTGCTGGGATTAAAGGCGTGTGCCACCACCGCCCGGCCAGCTGAGTTCTTATGAGGAGGAGTGGGCATGGCTTACATTGCCCCAGGGAAGGAATTCTCAGAACAACTACTTTGGTCTCCTTGGGTGTGCATGAGCACACACAGGCGCACACACCCTCACTCTCAGAAAGCAAGCAAGCAAGAGACAGACAGACAGGAAAGAAAGAATTCAGGATGATGTAGTTAGCCATGACGGCAGGCAACGGCTCAGGCTGGGCGGGGCACACAGGGAACATCGATAATATCCACCCTATTGGAGTTCCCCGACTGGTGGGAAGTGTGTGTCTGTTCAGAATTCTGCTTCAGAACTTACTATGGACACTACACACATTCTTTTGTATGTGTAAATGATTCTAATTTTGAAGTTGGAGTAAGTCCTTGGCAGGCGTTGGCTTGTTCCTGCCTGCCCGACTTGATGCGAGAGTGGCAGTCGCCGCCCTCGAGGCTGAGAGGAGTACTGATGCCGAAGGAACGTCAGAGCTCGGAACAGATCTAGGGTGAGAGGAGGGGACAGTCGAGCTGCCAGACTAAGGCTGAGAAGAGGCCTGGGCACTGCGGTGTTGAGTCCTGGCGGTGGGCGAGGCCTGTAGCTTTAAGAGGGGCTTGGGAGCAGGCGTTGCGCCTTCTCTGACCCTCCGGACTGAGCCCGCATGCTAACCGAGCCATAGGCACCTGGCACCTTTATCCAGCTTCCCTCCTCCTCTTGGCACGTTTGTTCTAAAGAGCAAGGTCCTCCCTGCAAGCGCCAGCCCGTTCTTTCCCAGAACTTTGTTCATGTCTCCCCCTTTGAACAGTTTCCTCTTTAATATCCTGTTCACTTTTTTTTTCCTTTGAGAGAGAGAGAGACAGGGTCTTATGTATCTTCAAACTTGGTTTGTAGCAGAGGACAGTCTCGAGCTTTTGGACCCCTTGCCTCTACCTCCATGGCGGGATTACAGGTGTGGGCCACTACACCAGGTTTATGCAGTGTTGGGGATTTGACCCAGGGCTTCACACATGCTAGGCATTCTGTCTTTGCTCACTCGAAAGCCTTATTTGACTCTTCTAACCCAAACTTCTTTCTTATTCTGCTCCCCGTGGAACTCAGCCTGTACCACACATCTTGACACTGGGCTAGGATTAAAGCTGTGTATGGATTATTGGGGGAACTTCTGGCCCAGGAGTTAGCATATATATGTAGTCCATTCTCAAAGGGTTGGATTTGTAGACTAACCCAGATACAGGTTTTCTATATGCTGGTGCTGGTAGCCCTAGCTGTGGTTCCTGGCACATCCTCCCACCCCTGAAGCTGAGGCCAGCTCCGGTTCTGGCTGTTCAGCTGTTTCTGCCTAGGGCCTCTCAAGTATAAGCCCTTTTGATCTTTAATCCACATGGTGGATGAACTGTTCAGTATGGTTGAACCTCATGTTTTACTTCGGGCTGTGGGACCCAAATTCTAAGAGTCATGGGAAGAAAATCTCATATGGAAGATTATTAGTGGTTGGCACAGACCATTTTGTTTTATGTCATCTGTTGTCTTGTCTGCTTGAGGCAAAGGTTAAACTCTCTGAGTCACCCTTGGGTTCACTTCCCCCTGAGAACTCAAGGGTCTTACGAAGTCGCCCAGTTCTGCCACCCACGACCTTCAATGGACGCTGGTTCCAACTCTTAGCAGTTTCCAGAAACTCAGCAGCCGAGTTTTCTGTAAGTGCAAATATAAACAAATCAAAGAAACTCATTCTAGTTGAACTCATGCCTGGGTAGGCAATAAATTCAGGGACAGAAGGAGGGTTACTGGGATAGGCTTTTAACAGAACCATGATTGTGTTCCTTCCTTTGACAAAAAAACACGGAAACTTGACGGCGGGCTGGGGAACGTTTTGCCTAACCTCGATAATAAAAGCAAAGTCACAGGCCGTTTTTTATTAAACTGAGATGAAGGAGTCTGGGTTGGAGGAGAGTGGAATGAAGAGATGTGGAGATCTCTGACCCCAACACAGGAAGACAGGTGAGGCAAATAACAAAACCATTGAATGATACATTTTAGCTACATCTCATTAATTAACTTCTTTTGAGAAAAATAGAGTTTTTTTTCTAGCCTATTGGTAAATATTTAAAAAAAATGATTTTTCACATAAAGGATTGAATCATCAATTTCCACTTGTGTTCTTAGGGGCAGGAATTCGGATGAAGAGAGGGAGGGGCAGATGTAGGAGTCTTCTAGGTGATTGGAGAGAAGAATTCCTGAGTTGGGGCTAAATAGACTCCTGAACAAAAAGAGGAGTTGAGCAGGGTGTTCTCTAATCAGAGAAGATTAGTGCGGCCCCTTGCCGTGGTGTGAAACCTGAGTTCCCTATGCAATCATCAGACAGCGTGAATTCCAGCAGAGCAGGAATTTCAATACTTGGCCAAGAGAGAGTTAAGAGGATTAGCCACCTCAGATATGGGCGTTGGAGGCCGGACACCAAGGAAGGAGTAGTCTCACCTGGTTGTTTTGTTTTTATGTAAGAGTTTGAGGTGCCCAGGAGGTCACAGGAGTAGACTGTGGGGAGACTCTCTGAGAGTCACCCCTCCGGGATAGCATAGAGTTGACCCCTATCTGCAAGTGCGGGGTGTGATGTCTCTGCAGCTTTAACCTGGAAACTGAATCCAAGAGCTGAGATCTTAGTGGTGGTGGAGGTGTGAGGAGGGGTCCTGATCCACAGGCAGGTTCAAAGGTTGGGGTTTTGACTAGACTCACGCTCTGCGTGGATTTTGAGAGCCATAACTCAGAGGAAGACTTTGGTAGGAACTTATTTGCAGCTTGGTGAAATTCCAGATGTGGGGGGAAGCCAAGATTCAATCATTTAGGGTTATAGAAACCAGGAAAAAAATTGCCAAAAGGGCTGTCTTACTGTTCTATTGCTGTGAAGAGACACCATGTCCAATGCATTTAACTGGGGGCTTGCCTACAGTTTCAGAAGCTTAGTCCATGTATCACCACGGTGGGGAGCATGGCGGCATGCTAAAATCGTACCTGAGAGCTACAGCCTGATCTGTAGCCTGAGAGAACTGGGCCTAGCGTGGCCTTTTGAAACCTGCAAGCCCATCCACTTCCTCCAACAAGGCCACGCCTCCTAATCCTTCTCAAACAGTGCCATCACCAGATGACTAAGCATTCACAGATGTGGGCCTATGGGGGCCATTCTCATCGAACAATGAGGTTGTTGTAAGGGTTTTGACTGCAATGGGACTTGAGAGAATAGAGTACCAGGCATTCAAGTTACCAAACCCTGACCTGGGATATTAGCTCAGAGTTCATCGTCTCAGGCTAGTGAGGATTCAAGCTGTGGACACTTGAGGGAGCACGCAAAGCCGAAGCAAGCTTTATTAAGAATTACAGAGTAGTGTGAAATTTAGGAAAAGTTAGAGAATTCTGGAGAGTGGGAGAGCTTTCCAAGAAGGGAAAAGCCAAGCCGGGCTGCAGCGGTGGCGCACACCTTTAATCCCAGCACTCGGGAGGCAGAGGCAGGCGGATCACTGTGAGTTCGAGGCCAGCCTGGTCTATAGAGCAAGATCCAGGACAGGCACCAAAACTACATGGAGAAACCCTGTCTTGAAAAGCACGTGCGCGCGTGCACACACACACATACACACATACACACAAAGAAAGAAAAAGAAAAGGCATCAAATTCCTTGTGTAGTGGTTTTGTTTTTTTGTTTTTGTTTTTTAATAGTACCCTGGTAGAAACCGAACACCCACTGATGTAATCTCTATTGAGATTGGTTGGTTTCCTGGGCTATCATGGGCCCAGTCAATGGAAGGTTCATATTCTCTATCATGTCCTCCTGGTCCAATTATGTAGATCATTGTTGCCCACTGTGGTGATATGTTGTGTACCCTAATAAATTTGCCTGAGGATCAGAGGACAGAGTCAGCCATTAGATTAGATATAGAGGTCAGGCAGTGGTGGCACACACCTTTAATCCTATCACTTGGGAAGCAGAGATCCGGCTGGATCTCTGTGAGTTCAAGGCCACCCTGGAAACACAGCCAGGCAGTGGTGGCACACGCCTTTAATCCTGGTTCTGGGAAGCACACACGCCTTTAATCCCAGGAAGTGAAGTCTGGGCAGAGAAAGGTGTAGAAGGCGTGAGGAAACAGGAACTCACTCTCTTGAGACTGAGGATTTTGTAGAGGTAAGAACTAGTGGCTGGCTGCTCTGCTTCTCTGATCTTTCAGCTTTCACCCTGATATCAGGCTCCAGGTTTTTTATTAAAAGACCATCTAAGATTCGAACAACATCCCACCTAGGCAGGGGTAGGTTGAAGCCACTCTCTCAGTTGTCTCTGATTCTGTGCTTGCTGCAGACCTTGATTGCCAGCTAGCCGTTAGTCATTGGCTGGTGCCAATCCGACCTTGCAAACACTGTTAGCTATACTGAGCTCTCTTGTTCTCACAGCCGGCAAGAAATAGTTGCATTTGTTCTTAGTTAATTCTTTCTTTACAGGATAGTATGGAGTTGCTTTCTTGCGATAGGGGTATAGTCTTCTTGTTAGCTGTCGAGTCTAGTCTGTTACAGTTAGCTGCAAAGGACCATCGTCCCTTACTAATTTTCCTCAATGGTTTGGGAGAGGGCAATCACTGGCTTGTGGTCACTGGCCCAGAGCCCAGTCCCTCCTCTTACCTGTGTAGTTTGGTTAACTCATACCCTACTACTTATTCATTTGCCTCAAAGTTTCAGACCCTGCCATGTTTTAAATTATTTTATACATATAGTTATTTTGCCCACACATAGGTCTGTGTGCCTCATGCATCCCTAGTGTTTCAGGAGGCCAGAGAAGGCCATCGAATCCCCTGGAACAGAAGTTACAAATGGTTATGATCTGACGTGTGGGTGCTGGGAATTGAACCCAGGCCCTCTGAAAGAGCAGCCAGTGCTCTTAACCTCTGAGCCATCTCTCCAGCCCCATAATCTTTCATTTTGTCCCCCTCCCCCTTTTGCCACTGATTTCCTATTGTGTTGGCCATCTACGACTGGGCACGGGGCCCACCCTTAAGAGTGGTTTGTTTCCCCAGTGAGACTCCCTGGGAGAAAATTAAATTTTCATTTGCAAGTGGCTATCAATTGGAGATTGCCTGTGGATTAGGGATGGGGGCATGGGTCCAACTCTCTTCTCAGCTCTAGGACCCATCTAGTGCAGACCCATGCAGGCCCTGTGCATGCTGCCTCAGTCTCTGTGAGTTCGTATGTGCATTGGTCCTGTTGATTCAAGGGCCTTGTTTCTTCGGTGTCCCCTCTGGCCCTTACACTCTTCTCACCTCCTCTTCCACAGTTTTCCCAGAGCCCTCAGGGGGATTTGATGGAGACATCCTGCTGAGTGTTCCAAGGTCTCTCAGTCTCTATGTAGTGTCAGCCTGTGGTCTCTGTATTTGTTCCCATCTGCTGCGGGAGGAAGAGTCTCCGATGATGGCTGAGCAAGGCACTGATGGCTTCCCTGGCTGGGGTGTCATTTGAACCTTCACCTTCCTCTTTGCCTTTGTTTTCTCATCGACGACGTACATGAGCAGCTTACAATTGACCCCTTTTCCTCACTCCCTGCAGAGAGCTCTCTCCTGCATCCACAGTGATCTAGTTGATTTGTGTTTGTGTCATTAATTTGGTAAGGAGGCTCTTTATGAGGTCATCACTCATCCTTTCCAGCTTGAGTGCCGATGGAAGTCTGTAAGGGACATGCACCCTCTAGGTAGTGTGAGAGCTTCACAGCCATCCTGTGTGATTTCAGATAAGAATGTGAGGCCACTGTCACATTACAGAGTTATTATTTCTTTTTATTAAGATGTTAATTACCTTATTAACCCCTTAAGATGTGTGGAAAGGCCTCTACCCACTTCTAAAAGATACCTGTTAGGACTACTAAGTACTTGGTCTTTAAATTTTCTTTCTTATTTATGAGTACGTGCCTATGTGAGTTTATGTGCACACAGCAGTTTGTTGTGGTGAAGATGTGTCACTCTGATTGGTTTAATAAAAAGCTGAATGACCAATAGCTAGGCGGGATTTCCCGGCAGAGAGGACACTGGAGAGAAGGAGGAGAAGACGCCAGGAGACACAGAGCAAGCAGGGTGAACAGTACGGAGATGAGGTAATAAAGCCAGGAGGCAGAAAGTAAATTAATAGAAATGGGTTAATTTAAGTTATAAGAGCTAGTTAGAAATAAGCCTAAGCTAAGGCTGAGCTTCCATAATGAATATAAGTCTCTGTGTGTTTCTTTTTTGTGAGCTGGCAGCCCTTTAATACGTCAACAGGAGTTTTTGGAAGCCAGGGGCCACCTGACATGGTTCTTGGAACTGAACCTAGGTCCTCTGTGGGAGCCCACAGAGGTTTCCTAGTGAGATCTGAGTGTGGTTACCAGCTGTGTGGAAGGGTCTGTACTTGGCTGTGCAGTATGCCTTGATCTAGCAAGGGGGGGTGTTTTTTGCCCCACCCCTTGGCATTGTTATAAAAAGCCCTTTTGAAGAGCCAAAAGGGGCCGGTGGATTTTGATCCAGGACCTCCCGAAACTATCCTATGTTTCTGTCTGTCTCATCTCCGCTACCTTTCTATCTAAAAGGTTTCTTATTCCTCTCTTCTCTGTTGTCGAATATTATTTCAAGGTGTGTTACTTTTGTTTATGCTCTGGAATGTTTGTTTAATGATGCAAAGATGTGTTTGATTAAATAAAATTCACCTGCAGTCAGGGGGCTGCATTAGCAACTAGCGGACAGGAAGTGGTAGGGAGGGGCCAGGTGAGAAAGGGTTTATAGAAGGGGTGAGGAAAAGCATGAGGGCTTTTTGAAGCAAGGAGGGGAGGTGAACTACTTGCTACTCAGCCTCCGAAGAGCAGAATTCCACCTTAGCCTTTGAATCTTGAGTTCTTTAGAAGGGGAGAGGTTTAGTTAAGTTCTCTTCATAGCTTTTTAAGAGTTGGAGCCTGAGGGAACAGATTTCCCTCCGGCTATGGCCCTTTTCGGCCTAACCGCTGTTGATAAGCACGGGAGTTGCAGTCACTAATTCACACAGCTGTGGCTTAACAGACAGCTACCGTTTAAAAAAGGGACAACACGTCTCCTCATAGGAACCCTTTAAAAAGGTGGGAGCTGGCCTCCCACAGATGGGGCCCTGAACAAGGACTTAGGTTCAGGGACCCCCACTGTCCTCTGCAGGAGCAGTGAATGTTCTTAACCGCTAAGCCATCTCTCCAGCAGTGTATCTGGTCTTTCTAACAGTGTCATCCGGGCAAGTCCATCTGCAAGTCTTTCCAGGAATTGCCCTTTTGCTTGGGAGGTTGGAAAGGGCCGTGTCCTGATTTACCCTCTGGAAGAACTTTGGCCAGGAACTCATTACATAGACTGGAGCTGGCCTGGTACTCACCGAGATCCACTGGACCTGGTAGAGGCAGGTGGCTTTCTAGTTCTAGGAAAAGTTGTAATACACAGTGAGACTGTATCGTTAAAAACAAAACAACCCTCTCCAATTCAGGTCATTAGTTTTAGAGTTCATATAGTCAATTTGTTCCTTAACCCCTGAGTTAGATTTCTGCTCAATCTGCAGAAAGCCACATTAATCAGTTAGGAAATGTTTGACTGAAACTGATACACAAGACTGATTACCCTCATCTAACCTTTCTCCTCCCTCTTCAAAACTGAGGGTATCAACAGAAGACTAAGGTATTTAGCCGGGCAATGGTGGTGCACACCTTTAATCCTAGCACTCAGGAGGCAGAGGCGGGCAAATCTCTGTGAGTTCTGGGACAGCCTGGTTAACTGAGTGAGTTCCAGGCCAGCCAGGGCTACACAGAGAAACCCTGTCTCGAAAAACAAAAAAAAAAAAAAACCAAAAAAAAAAAAAAACAAAGACTAGGGTATTAAAAAAATCATTACTTATTAATTTTGTTTTATGTGTATTAGTATTTTGTGTGCATGTATGTACGTGTACCACATGCATGCTAGTGCCCATGGAGGTTAGAGAAAGGTGTCAGGTCCCCTGGAACTGAAGTTACAGATGGTTGTGTGTGGTGGTATTGTGTTCCCCAAAATATTGTGTACCTTAATAAACTTATCTGGGGTCAGAGA
>CABHPR010091255.1:0-14359 GCA_902168415.1 Peromyscus melanophrys
GTGATAGACTGTAGAGCTTATCCTTGACAGATTTATAATTGTAACAAAAATTTGCCTAAAAGATAGATGAAAGTTTAAAGACCTCTATTTTTCCCTGTGCTAATTATTGCATTTGACTAAATATCAGATTGAATCTCTAAATGGTTTTGGCGTCTGATTTTCTTGTTACCTCAGCCTAGACTCATCTACCTTAGGGACCCAGCCTTGGGAAGGTATTTGAACCAAGGCATTTCATTTCCCCAGCTGGTGATGTCTTAATCTTGATGGGAGGAAGGGGTGAGTAGAGGAATGATGCTGGAATTAGGAGGTTACCTAGGAGACACAACTGAAACCTAAGCTGGTACACACCTCTACGTAGGACCTGGAGCCCTGTGGTGGTTTCTTCTCATTCCTGCAGACAGACACCAGCTTTGCCTCTTGTTTTAATGCTCATGGTGCATTTTTTTTTTTTTTGTCTGTGGCTGCAACTTCCTTGGGTTAGTCTTGGATGCATAAAAACCAATTTTATGCCTGCAATTTTATTGTTCTAAGTTTAGAAATCTTATTAGGAGAAAAAATATTCAAGAATTTTAAACTAAGACAAAGTCCCAGCATGAGTGTTGGGGGGAGGGAATCATGAAGTCCCACCCCCAGCCGAAGAGCTGTTAGCAAAATATAGCCATGAGTTCTCCTTTGTCTACAATACAAAGGGTCAAGCTGGTTTGGAAGAGGTTGATTTACTTTAGCTGAAGCAGGCACAGGATCCCAGCTTGGTACATCTGATTCATATCTTCTAACCCCAACTAGTTCCAGTAATGGAAGGTGGTCCAGGTCAAGCTGATGAATGGCAGGTCACAGACTTCTATTGCATAGACTGGAAAGCAGACATTGCTTTGGTATTGCAGACAAAAGTTTGATTAGATTGCCCAAAGCTTTAATCATTGTAGTTAGACCAAGAGACAGATGAGGGATAGTAATTCATTTTCTTTCTTTCTTTTTTTTTTTGGTTTAGAAATTTCATAACAAACTTGTATTACACAATTTGAAATTTCATAATGTAAGCATATTACTCATAGCTATAGAAATAAATTTTAATGATTTATTTGATTTTGTTTTGTAAGCATTGGTGCTATGCCTGCATGTATGTCTGTGTAAGGGTGTCAAATCACTTGGTGGTGGATTACAGACAGTTGTGAGCTGTCATGTGGGTGCTGGGAATTGAACCTGTGATCTCTGGAAAAGCAGCCAGTGCTCTTAACTGCTGAGCCATCTCTCCAGAACCTAGAAGTAATTTTTGTAGAGAGTTTGAAATAATCTCTTAGAAAAAATAGATCTGAAAGTGAGTAGAGATGGAGTCAGAAGTGCTGGAATGGACCACTTTTGTTTTAAGTTCTTTGTTATTTTTTAATATTTCACTTCTGTTGTATACTACTCTGGTTATTTTTATTTTTATTATAGTTTTGCATACAATATATTTTATTCAAAATTTTCATATATTTTGATCATATTCTTTCCTCTCCTCCAACTTCTCCCAGGTCCTCCCTGCCTCCCTACCTCCCCAACTTTATGTTCTTTCTCTATACATATAATAAAATAAGTTGATGCAGTTTTCTATGATTGGATCCCTAGGTATATTTCCAGATCTCTCCCTTTCTTCTAGCCAAGATGCCCATGTCATTTATGGACATCATGTTTCTCATCTCTAGACTGTTCTCTGCTTCTATATATTTTTTGCCTCTGTCTACCAGGATTTCTTGTACTTCATAAAAAAGTAGAGACACTTTTGGCTTCTAGGTTTCCTCTGTGGTAGAATGAAAATGAACAAACCAAAAAAGCACATGTCCTACTGGAAATTATATTTACCTGTTTTTTAAATATCAGTAAAAAAAATAATCCATATGGTTTAGGATTATATTTAATAAAATCTTGCCCTGTAAGGAAGGGTGCTTCCTTACCACTACAGGGTTCATGCAGGGTGTGGGGGGCACATCTCACCACTTGGGGCCAACAGAGAGGCCTTTCCTAATTCACACGAATCTTCTATGGCTTTAAGGAAGAGACCTCTGTGTATTAACTTGGGTTAATATGCTGTTGCCTTTAAGATCTCCTCCTCCTCCTTCACCAGCCCTTCCTTCTCCTCCTCCGCTTTTTTCTTCTTCTTTTTCCCTGGACTTGTTCTCATGCTTCAGGCTTTGATACAGTCTGTTTTTCCTTATACATCAGTCATCTCCTTGGAATTGACTTATATAATGTCTCCCACTTCATGGAGACTTGGTCAAGGCAGGGACCATGTCGCTCTTATGCACTGCTGTGCCTGCTACCCCAAGCAAGAGCCTGTCACACACCATATTGGCTGTGAGCATGCCCTGCACTAGCATCCTCCAAACAAGCCTGCAACTGCAGGGAAGACCAGAAGTGGAGCCACTGCCTGTTCCTGCTCAGTCTTCAAAGGGCCATCCTGTCCATCACTGTCCAGGAAAAACACTTCCATTCTTCCAGAGTAGAGTTTTCATGCTGCAGTTGTCATTCCCCAGGTCTAGCCTCTGAATGCAGGTTTCATTGTGAGCATGGCTCTTCCCATTCCTTTTTTTTTTTCTTTAATTTTCTGTGTATTAGTGTTCTGCAGCTGCCCGGTGTCTCCACAGATCAGAAGATGTTATTGGATCTCTTGGAATGGAGTTAAAGAGGTTGTGAGCCAGAAGAGCAAAGTTTACTTCATGAAAAACAAAAAGTCACATCTATACACACCTACAGGTGATGAAAGAAGAAGAGTACATCACTTTTACATGTTAAGGATAAATTGAAAAAGAAGGGATTATGTGGGGTGCTTAAGATTAAAACTGGAAACTCCATCAAGCCCTGGTTTAAGGAACAAAACTGAGTGAGAAGCACTGTAGACAGTTGGAGAAAGGAAACTCTCCACCCTGGGGAATAAAGAGCTCACTCTGATGTGCAGCCCCTCAGCAATCACTTAAAATGACATACTACATCTTACCAAGAAGGTTCCACATGCTGCCAGCCCAGAGGAGCAGCTGGACTAGTTCCATTTAAGAAGTCTTAAGTGGGGCCTCTATTTTTTTATGGTTTCCAACAAATTTCTGTACACTGCTTGACTTCATGGTCCTTCCAAAGCAGCAGGTACAGAAAGGGAAAAGGTTTTTTTTTTGTTTTGTTTTTTGTTTTTTTAACCAACTACACATCTTAAAGAGGGCGGTATTAGTCAAGGTTCACTAGAGTAACAGAACTTAGAGAATGAGCGTATATACATAGAAAGGGTATTTGTTAGAATGACTTAACAGGATTTGGTCCAGCTAATCCAACAATGGCTGCCTATGGACATAAGGTTCAAGAATCTGGCAGTTGCTCTCACTCTACAAGGATGGATACCTCAGCTTGTCTTCAGTACATGTTGGAATCCCAAAGAAGTTCTAATGCCAGAGAGTATGGGAAGGCCTTGCTGGCTGGTAGAGGTTACAGTCTCTCTGGCCTTGCAGCTCCCTCCCCAGCAAAATTTCCTCCCTCTACCTGCCCTTATCTGGAGAATGTCCCTGGGCTGCAGGGCTGACATTATCTGAAAGCTGTCTCTAAACCAGATGCCTGAGTTACCTTTAGCTTGACCCATGGCAGAGGCCCTGCTAAGAAGACTTGTGCTAGGAGCTCTGCTGTAGGATCCAACTGCGGCATATGAAGCTTGTAGGAGTGCACCACTTCATGCAAATCAGGGTTTGTCCCCAGGCTCCCTAATCCTATATATTCCTTATACTCTGGAATAAAGTTAAGCTGATTCATTGAAGTCTGTCTCCCAGGGGGGCTGTCTCTGTCGTAGCCGTCCTAACCCTGTTCCCCGCTTCTGTTCCCTCTGCCCTCATGGACCACTGAAGCCAAGGATCCCAGGGAAGAAGCAGAACCACAAGTGAGGAGGACTTGCTATGGAGGGCTTCCTTTCATGTCCTGTATGTAGGCTGCCAGCAGAACATCTGGTCCAGATTAAGGTAGATCATTCTACCTCAAAAGATCTGAATTAAAAGTTTATCTTCCCACTTTAAAGATTCATATTACAAGTGGGTCTTCCCACTTCAATTGATTTGATTAAGAAAAAAAAATCCTTCACAGTTGTGTCCAGTCATTTGAGTTTTTGTTAATTCCAGATGTAGTCAAATTGACAACCAAGAATAGTTGTCACAAGGTTTAATATCTAAAATATATATTTTTAAAACCTCAAAAACTCGAAATCAAGAAAACAAATAACACAATTTAAAAATGGGATACAGATATAAAAGAGAATTCTCAAAAGAGAGGAAACATAAATGGCTGAGAGGCACTAAAAAAAAATACTCAAAATAGTCACCATGAAAATGAAAATCAAAACTACTTGAGACTTCATCTGATACCAGTCAGAATAGCCAAGATCAATAAAACAAATAACAACTCATGCTGGTTAGGATGTAGAGCAATGGGAATACTCATCCATTCTTGGTGGGAGTGCAAAATTGTACAACCACTATGGAAATCAGTGTAGCGATTCCTGAGGAAGTTCAGAATTGATCTACCTCAAGATCCAGCTATACAGCTCTTGGGCATATACCCAAAGGATACTTCATCCTATTACAGAAACACTGACTTAACCATATTTATTGCTGCTCTATACATAACAGCCAGAAATTGGAAACAACCTCAATGTTTTTCATGAAAGAATGGATAGAGAAAAAGTGGTATATTTACACAATAGAACATTACTTGGCTGTTAAAAAAATTACATCATGAAATTGCAGATAAGTGGATAGAGTTAGAAAAAAATCATCCTGAGTGAGATAACCCAGACCCCAAAGAGACAAATATAGTATATATTCACTTATATGTGGATGTTATCTGTTAAGTCTTCAATAAGCAGTCTATAATCCATATAAGCACAAGAGTTAGGTACAGAGTAAGGGACTGGGGGGGCACTGGATCACTCTAGGAAAGGGAAATATACTAGATGGATGGGGGAGGCTAGAATAGTAGAATCAAATGGGGATGGGGAGGGTAAGACTAGGGAGGGAATATGGGGAAGAACAGCTAAAACTAATGGCCATTTGAGGGGCTATATGGAAACTTAATACAGTAGAAGCTTCCTAAATTTATATATATATGAAGGTGATCTAAATTGAATTGCCTAATAACAGGGGAAACAGAGCCCTAACTGGACATCTCTCATCACCAAATGAAACCTCTAGTGTCAGGAATGAGTTACATGTAATCAAGTTGTTGGCCAAAGGGGTCCCATGGCCAGACAACCTAGGCTTATGCTAAGGTTATAGACTGCTATCCACAAACAGAAGATAAGCCACTATTGCTGAAGACAACACCTACACAACTCATTGAATATAGAGAAGTTGAGCTGGTGCTTACATAGAGCCTTCACACCTACTGCCTGATGTTCACAGTACTGGAAGGTACTCAGCATACTATCAAAGGAAAAGGTAAACACCAATCCAGCTGCAAATTCTTCAGTCTGTAACGGTGATCTGCATGCAAGATGTGGCACAAATCTTGTGAGATTAATCCTCCAATACCTGATTGGATTTAAGGTCCATTGTAACCCATCCCTAATACTGCTTGAATGTCCAAGAACCCTTGACTAGATAGGCCAGGGACCCAGGGGCAAACCAATTACTATTATTTTGCTAAAGGAACATAGCAATAAAATGACTACTAATGGCATTCTGCTGTACTCATAGAACAGTGCCTTGCTCAATAATCACCAAAGAAGTTTCTTCCTGCAGTGGATAAAAATAAATACAGAGACCCACAGCTGGACAAGGTGCAGCGAGTGAGAAACCCTGAAACACTTAGTCTTAAGTGAGACATCTCCATCAATTCCCACCCCTCACAGCTCAGGAAACCCTGAGGAAGAGGAGGAGGAAAGAGTGTGTAAGAGCCAGAGGGGACAGAGACTACCAAGGAAAGAAAGGTCTTCTAAACACAGCAGGATCAATGCACATATAAAGTCACAGAGACTGTGGCGGCACACACAGGACCTGCACAGGTCTGGGCCCAATGGGGCCCCAGTGTTGAGATGAGAAGTGGACACATGTACCCATCCCTAATCAGAAGCTGTCTCCAATTGATAACCACTCACAAATGGAAAATTAGTTTTCTCCAACAGAGTCTCACTGGAGATATAAACAAATTTTAAGGCCAGGTCCCATGCCCACCAGTAGATTCCCAACACAAAATGAACTCAAGGATACTTTTGGAGGTTCGTTTGTTTGTGTTTCATTATGCTTTGCCTGGCCTTTTCCCCCCTTACCCTACAGGTCTTTGCTTATATAATATGGTTTCTGATGTTGTGTTTTTGTACTTGTCTCTGCATCTATATGTATTTCTTGTGATTTTTCTTTTGCTCTTTGTTGTTTTATTATTATTATTACTTGTTTGCTTTATTCAAGTTGGTTTTCTTGTTATTATTTTTTTCTTTTTGTTTTTGGGTCATTTCTTTCTTTCTTTTTTTCATTAGATGCCTGTTTTTTTCTAAAGAAACAAAGCAAGAGAGGATGTGTATTTGAGTGGATAGGGAGATGGGGAAGATCTAGGAGAAACTGGAGGAGAGACAAGCATAACCAGTGTATATTGTATGGAAAAAAGTTATTTTCAATAAAAAATGAGTTAAAATTATATATAAAAGAATTTATTGTCCTTTCATGAAGAATAGCCTAAGGAAATGCAATCATTGTTGTTGAGGTTACCTGTGGAAGGGGAGAGAGAAGCAATAACAACAAGAAGGAAGCTACTTCCCCTTATTTCTGGTCCATGAGGAGCCCCAAGTTGACTAAGTCTCTGTTACTGAACCAGCAAAGGTAGACAGACCATGGAATTTTCTCCCAAGGATCTAGCAGTTTGCTGTTTAAAAATGCTTTATGCTTACTTTTCCACATAAGAAGTTATGTTATGGCCCCTATTACTTGAGGATAAAATAGAGACACAAAGCAACTGAACAGCATTTCTGACTACAGGACTTGGATGCCAGACCTTCTGACAGGATACTACTAACCTGCTATCAGATCTGCCATGGCCCATGGTTCTGCCTGCATCAGACCCTGCTCAGCTTCTGAACTGCAGAGTCTGGATTCAAGCAGAAAATTACAACTGGATAATAAAGGTCATTCATCCAAGGCATACATCCAAAGTCAGTGGTTCTCAACCATTTAATACAGTTCCTCGTGACATGGTGACCACCAACCATAAAATTATTTTTGTTGCTACTTTATAACTATAATTTTGCTACTGTTATGAATTGTAATGTAAATATCTGTGTTTTTTCAGTAGTCTTAGGCAACCCTTATGAAAGGATCATTCGATTCCCCAGAGGTCGTAACCCAAAAGTTAAAAACCACTGATTTAGGGTATGATCAATGTCCTGTCCTACATACACTAGTTTAAAACCTCCAAAACTGAGGACTTTGTGGTATTCTAGAGAAAGTTGTTCTTAAGTTCAGGGCCTTTGTTTTTCTTAAGGATATTCCAACTTCACCATTACTGTATTGGATGAGAAAACCCGGCCTTCATGTAGGGTATGCGATCCAGTGAATGAAAAAAAAAATCTACATTCCTATCGAGTTGAAAGCATTTTGAGAAAAGAAGTCACCCTAACATAGTTTAGAGGAGTACTTACTAATAATTGTAAAGAAGACCTACTACCTCTATGTCCTTTGCTGAATGTGATACAGCCAGTAACTTAAGAGAATGGATGATGAATATCAGAAAACCAGAACACTGGTATGTTGTCTCACTAAGTGAACCACCAAATAGCCTCCCGCTGGGAAATACTGCTAAAATGAAATAACAAACAAAGCTAAAGGGAATCACTTAAGTTCTGTGGTGAATAGGCCTTAGGTAGAGTCTAGTCTGTGCTGCCTGCAGCGTTTTGCTCTCCCCCTTGTGGCCACATATGAACATTGCAGTTTCTGCCCTTCAAATACAATGAAAACTGTTTCATCAAGGCAAACTCAGTCTCTTGCCCTAGTGTTAGTTAAAAAATAAATGTCCCCTTTTCCTGAAGCAAATTATTTTTCAATATTATTTTCATTTCCTGTCTCTAAAATTCTCCCAAACTAATATGCTTTAGTTGGAGGGAAACATTCACAAATATTGTGCTAGAATGGATTTAGGATTTTAGGATACAATAGCTTTGCCTTCACCAAGTACATACATACACTAAGTCTAAATGACATCTCATTAATTTTACATATTCTAGAGATAAATAAATAAATATTAGAAATAACCCAAGAACCTTCTAAAGCTGATGTTGTATGTTTCTAGCTAGCAAGACATCTAAACTGCAAAGAAATATGTGCATGAAGCAAACATGGATTCTTTCACTTAAACATATTCTTCTAATGAAAACACTGACAGGTTAGCATGATTTATAACTAATAGAAGTCACTCATTCAATATTTGAACAGACTTCTCCCATCCAATCCTCTGTGGGTGGGGGTCTCTGAGGGAGGCAAGAAGGTAGTTCAGTTCAACACAACTAAGTAGCTGGTGCTGTTTCAAACTTCAGAAATCTGACCCCAAGTAGTTTATTTTAGGTATATTTGGTAAATTTGGTAAAATTAAATTTAGGCACAATTTGGTGAAAAATTTCCTGGTGATAAATAACTCAGTCCCATTGCACACTAAAACTTAAGACACGACTACATCGAAAGTCTTTGTAAATAACATGTAACATCTTCTATAAAGATAGGTTCTACAGGTTGACTACATGTGACACCTTCCATAAAAATCGGTTCTGTAGATTGACAAGTTTACAATAAGCCTCTTGGGGAGGATCCTATGTGGTCTCAGTCACACAATGTAAATGTCACCAGGCTATTAACCACTTCCATTCCCAGCCTTCTAGACAAAAGCAGGTTATACATCCCACCCTTTGAAGGGACAACTTCTTTAACATTCTTGCTTCCCCTGGTACCTATCTGTGAGCACAGGACCTCCCACATCTGGAGTATGCATAAATTTGTGACCTCTCACTGGAGAAAGGAAGTAACATGAAATTCAAGATCTCATGGAACCACAGTAAAGGCTACCTTTCTATTTGGCTCACCTCACATGAAAAAGGACACTTAGCCAGATGGAATCTCCTCTTGAGCTGAACAAACAAAATAATTCTACTCTCAGAATAACATTGAGTATGTATTAGTCTGTTTTTCTTTGCTATAACAAAATACTAGAGGCGGCTACTTAACAAAGGATAGTTGGCATTTGGCACACAGTTCTGGAGATGCAAAGTCAAAGTGCCAATTTGTGCAATGGCCTTCTTTCTGTCTACGTGTACAGGACAAAAGACAAGGAATACACAGATGGGGTGTGTGTGTGTGTGTGTGTGTGTGTGTGTGTGTGTGTATTCTCTTTCTCTCTTCCTTTAAAACTATTAAGAGTCAATAATAGGGAGTTTATCTTATAAATTATCTAATCCTAATCATCCCCCAAAGGTTCCATGTCTCAACACTAGAGTTAAGCTCCAATCCTTTTTAATCTCACACAGTAGGTATTAATTTCAACATGCAAAGCCTTAAAAACATTCAAACCATGTCCAAAGCAGAGCAAAGTGGTATAAATTACTGAGTTATGACAGCTTCCTTTAGGCAAAGCTCTAGTAAGGTTAAGTCAACATATTACGGAAACAACTGTATGTCAATGATTTTTGAAGCACTATTCACAAGAGCTAGGCTGTCTAACAACTGAGGAACAAATAAAGACAATGCAGTAGACATACACACGGGATTTATTTCAGCCATAGAAAGGAATGAAAATATGTCATTTGCAGAAAAATAGATGTAACTGGAGATGTTAAGCAAATTAGAAGCCAGACTCAAGAAGACAAACATAGCATGGTTTTGCTCATTTTTGGTTCCTAGGTTTTATATAGTTGCATAAAATTATGCACGTATATAGAGCCTATCAGCTTGAGGGGAAAAGCAGGAAAGCGAAAACACAAAACAGACAGAACTGTTTAACACTTTAATTTTAGTGTTGTGAAATACACTTTGAGGAAGGAGAAAACGTACTTTTATGAATGTTGTCTTGGTTTCTACCCAGGTTATGCTCTTATAAGTAAAGCATCCAATAATGTTCCTTTTATCATAAAATATAACATGCTCACAAAAATGTACTGAAAGTAAATATAAAACTTAAATGAAAATTTTGAAATGAATCACATTAGATTAGGAGATTATAACCAATAACCAGATACCACCACTGCCACTCACTACTTCCCTTCAAGATATAGACCCTCCTGCCACCAGGTAGATCACTAACCATCAACTTTGTCAATGAACAAAGTTATAGTTTATTTTTAGTCCTGCCTAATAGTCCATAAATGCAGTACCCTCAGTTATTCTTTGTTATTGATAGATATTTTATTGTTTCATTTAGGGACATTTTGCTGTTGTCTATGTGTAACAGTTCCTCTGATGTATGCTATAAATAAAATTGATGTGTCACAAACACATAAACACACAAACCTTCAACTTTGATAAAGGCAAGTTTAAGAGGAGTTGTACCCTTTTGAATATCTGAGTTTCCATTGCTCTGGGCTCATGAACAGAATCTCACTAGATACTCTTTAGCCAATGTGGTGGCTACATAGCAGTTTGTTATTGTTTCAGTTTGTTTGCTTGGCACCAAATGAGGCCAGTGTTTGAAGTGTGTTTTATGTGATCACTTAATTCTCTTGGGCACTTTTGATCCCCCATTTTAGGCATGATTGTGACCATTTCTGCGTTGCCAAGTGGCTTGTGCTCTGTGCACATACCTATCACCTTTCTTAGTCATTTAGTAAAGACAATTTCTTCTTAAATTTAATGTAATCAGTGAAATCAACATTTTCTGTACTCACATCAGGAGTGAAGGAAGACTAGTTATCCAGATTTCTTTGTGAAATTTTATATTGGAAAATCAATCATGGGCCTCATCCCTGGAAAAGACTAGTTCTCCCTCTCTCAGAAGTCATTAGTTGTCTATAGTATTGTCTAGGGTCAACCTCAAAACTATATACACATAAACCACCAAAATAGACTCAGCAGGTTATGTTTATATATTTGTGATCTCTTTCATATATATATATATATATATATATATATATATATATATATATATATATATATATGAAAAAGAAGCTATCAACTTGACAGCTTGGGACATGGGAGAGCCTGAGGGAGAAAAGAGAAAGGTGTAATTATATTTTAATTTAAAATGTATTTTTTTCAGGACTAAGCTCCATTTTTTTAAATAAGAGAAAATTTTCATTCATTTTACACACCAAAGATACCCCTCTTCCCTCCTCCCAACCCCCCGCCCCCCCCCCCCACCCCCCCCCCTCCTCCCCCTCACAAGAAGGCAAGGCCTCCCATGGAGAGGCACATCCAGTAGAGGCAAGTCCAAGCCTTTCCCCCTGTCTCAAGGCTGTACAAGGTGTCCCATTATAGGTAGTGGGTTCCAAAATGCCAGCTCATGCACCAGGGATGAATTCTTATCCTACCACCAGGGAGCCCCCACAAACAAATCAAACTACACAATTGTCTTGCCATGCAGAGGGCTCAGTCCAGTCCCATGCAGGCTCCACAGCTATTGATCCAACTTTCATGTGTTCCCACTAGTTTGATTTGGTCATCTCTGCAGTTTTCCCCATCATGATCCTGGTGCACTTGCTCTTAGAATCCCTCCTCTCTCTTTCCCACTGGACTCCTGGAGCTCTGCCTGGTGTTTGGCTGTGGATCTCTGCATCTGCCTTCATCAGTCATTGGAGAAAAACTCTGTGATGACAGTTAGGGTATTCACTGATCTGATCACTGGGGCAAGCCAGTTCAGTTCAGCCACCCTCTCCACTATTTCTAGTAGTCCCAGCTGGGGTCATCCTTGGGGATTCCTGGCAATTTCCCTAGCACAGGGTTTCTCTCTATCCCCATGATATCTCCCTCTATCAAAGTTTCTCTCTCATTGCTTTCCCACTCCATCTCTGTTCTAGCTCGACCATCCCATTCCCTTATGTTCTCATCCCCTGTCCCCTACCCTCCATTGCCTACCCCTCACCCCAGTTCACTCATGGAGATCTCATCTATTTCCCCTTCCCAGGGCAATCCATGCATCCCTCTTTGGGTCTTCCTTATTATCTAGCGTCTCTGGAGTTATGGGTTATTGTCTGGTTATCTTTTGCTTTACTTCTAGTATCTACTTATGAGGGGGTACATACCATGTTTGTTCTTCTGAGTCTGGGTTACCTTACTCAGGATGATATTTTCTAGTTCCATCCATTTGCCTGCAAATTTCATGATGTCATTGTTTTTCCCTGCTGAGTAGTACTCCATTGTGTATACGTACCACATTTTCTTAATCCATTCTTCAGTTAAGGGGTATCTAGGTTGTTTCCAGGTTCTGGCTATTAAAATAACACTGCTATGAACATAGTTGAGCATGTGTCCCTGTAGTATGATTGAGCATTCTTTGGATATCTGCCCAAGAGTGGTATAGATGGTCTTGAGGTAGATTGATTCCCAATTTTATGAGAAACCACCATATTGATTTCCAAAGTGTCTGTACAAGTTTGCACTCCCACCAACAGTGGAGAAGTGTTCCCCTTGCTCCACATCCTCTCCAACATAAGTTGTCTGCAATGCTTTTGATCTTAGCCATTCTGACAGGTGTAAGATGGTATCTCAGAGTTGTTTTGATTTGCATCTCCCTGATGACTAAGGATGCTGAGCAATTCCTTAAATGTCTTTTGGCCATTTGAAATTCTTCCTTTGAGAATTCGCTATTTAGCTCTACAGTCAATTTTTTAATTGGATTGTTCGTTATTCTGATGTCTAGTTTCTTGAGTTATTTATATATTTTGGAGATCAGCCCTCTGTCAGATGTAGGATTGGTGAAAATCTTTTCCCATGTAGGCTGTTTGTCTTATTTACTGTGTCCTTTGCCTTACAGAAGCTTCTCAGTTTCAGGAGGCCCCATAAAATGTCTTTTTTTTAAATTTTATTTTATAATTTAATATAATTTTACATATCAGCCACGGATTCCCTTGTTTTCCCCCCCTTCCCCTCAGCCCACCCCCCATTCCCATCTCCTCCAGGGCAAAGACTCCCCTGAGGATTGAGTTCAACTTGGTAGATTCAGTCCAGGCAGGTCCAGTCCCCTCCTCCCAGGCTGAGCCAAGTGTCCCTGTATAAGCCCCAGGTTCCAAACAGCCAGCACATGCACTGAGGGCAGGTCCCGGTCCCACTGCCTGGATGCTTCCCAAACAGATCAAGCTAATCAACTGTCTCACTTATCCAGAGAGCCTGATCCAGTTGGGGGCTCCTCAGCTATTGGTTCATAGTTCATGTCTTTCCATTCGTTTGGATATTTGTCCCTGTGCTTTTTCCAACCTTGGTCTCAACAATTCTCACTCATACAAACTCTCCTCTTTCTCGTCAATTGGACTCTTGGAGTTCCACCTGGGGCCTGGCTGTGGATCACTGCATCCAGTTCCCTCAGTCATTGGATGAGGTTTCTAGCACAACAATTAGGGTGTTTGGCCATCCTATCACCAGAGTAGGTCAGTTCAGGCTGTCTCTCGACCATTGCCAGTAGTCTATTGTGGAGGTATCTTTGTGGATTTTTGTGGACCTCTCTAGCACTTTGCTTCTTCCTATTCTCATGTGGTCTTCATTTATCATGGTCTCTTCAGAACAGATTTTTTTTTAATGCCAAATGCTGTTTATTGAGGGAGGGAAGAGATCTTAATTACAGGCTTACAGCACAATGGGAGAACCCCGGAGGGCCGAAGTTCGATACCGATGTTTTACAATCTTGCATCTAAGCTGTTAACGTGCATTTTGCAGGATACACAGACAAGGAACTTCCCTTAAGCCTTCAGGAGGGTGGAACCCGGCAGGGAATTAGCATAGGGAGGATATCAAGGTCAAGGTCAGCAAGCAAGGCAACAGTTACCCAAAACAGGGCCCAGGACCCTACAGGTCCCCCTTTTACTAAAAAATGAGCTTCTGACTTAGGTTGCGTGGGACATCAGCAGGTCACCTTACCTGTCATGGAGACGCCTGCCCAGGCCACACAGGTGCTCTGTCTTAGGTTGATGAAAGCCCCCCAGGAATTACCCATCTCTGAATACTCATTCTCATGCAGGCTCAATTGTGTGTGAGCTGTAGTGTAACTGCTGCCAAAGATCTCAAAGTGGCACTGGGCTTGCAATCTGTGTGTTCGACACAGAAAAGACCAACAGAGGTCCTATCCCACCCATAGCCAGTAGGCTAAAGGCAACTGAGCCATTCCCTTCCTTAACGAGCCTTACTGCAAGTTGGAGTCCTTGTAAGATGGTATCCCAAAAGCAAATGGAACTTGAGTT
>CABHPR010091256.1:3672-13674 GCA_902168415.1 Peromyscus melanophrys
AGAGAGAGAGAGAGAGAGAGAGAGAGAGAGAGAGAGAAACATATCAAGAATAGCAGTTATAAAGAGAATGAGTAGCTGGGGACAGAAGCCTATGAGGTGATCTAGAAGGAGTTTTAGGTTAGGGAAAGAGGTGAGAGAGGCTAAGACGACAGCGTGGACTTTGAAATGGTACCAGTGCTTGTGATACTGAGGGAGCCTAGAGGCCAATATGAGCTTTGATATGCTGATAGACACCACAGGTAGTCGGATGTCACTTCTGCCAGCCATAAGGGAAATGAGTCCATTTGTAGATGAGAACCAGTTTCCCAAATTCCTGAGGACCGCTGGCTTTAATCTCCAGAAACCCTCCTACAGTGCAGGTTGAGGCCCTTGGACTGCCTTTTGGAGTTTGGGGAATTGGAGATTCCTTGGGACCTGACAAAGACGGTAAAGAAGAAGCTGGGAGATTGCTATCTTTGTTGTCTACCCCTATCTGTGGCTCCTTCCCTGTCTGACTACATGCCAGGGTTCTGTCTAGGTCCTAGTCCCTTAATTTACCCACTGAGCCGTCTGCTGACCCAGCCAAGCCATTTCTAGGTGCCTGTGATATAAACACCTCTACAGTGGTAATATCACACAGGAGGTGGCTTTATGGGTCAGTCGGTAGTAGAGGGTCACTCCTCTCTGCCACCTTAAGGAAAAGAGAAAATGAGTTATTTTATTGGGCATCATTTGGGGTTTGTATGCACATGCGTGCAAGTACTAACTATGTCCTATGTCTAGTTTTTTTCTAATCCTTCCAACAACCCGTGGAGGGAGATGTTTTCTCCTTCTAATGCACAGGACACTGAAGCTTGGAAAAATAAGAACAATGGCACAAAGCCAGTGGGCAAGCCTGGTTTAGCCCTGGCACATCTGTAATCTCAGCACTCAGGAAATAGAGGCAGAAGGATGGTGGGTTCCAACCTGGGCTACGTAATTAGACTCTGGTTTTAAAAAAAAAAAAAAGTCAGGAGGTGGCCAAGCCAAGATCTAAACCCAACCACCCACCTACACTTATTTCCAAAACCTCAGGCAGGGAATGTAGCTCTGTTGATAGAATGCCTGTTGATGCGTCCAATCCCCAACACTGCGTGATTATGCATGTAAGTCCAGCACTTGGGAGGTAGGAGAATCCAAAATTTAAGGTCATTGTAGCAAGCTTGAAGTCAGTCTGGGCTACCTAAGATCCTGTCTCAAGAAAACAAAACAGGGTTGGGGATTTAGCTCAGTGGTAGAGCGCTTGCCTAGCAAGCACAAGGCCCTGGGTTCGATCCTCAGCTGAAAAAAAAAAAAAAAAAAAGGAGGAAAAAAAAAACACAAAAAAAAACAAGCTGAGTGGTGGTGTTGCACGCCTTTAATCCCAGTACTCGGGAGGGAGGCAGAGCCAGGCGGATCTCTGTGAGTTGGAGGCCAGCCTGGTCTACAGAGGGAGATCCAGGACAGGCACCAAAACTACACAGAGAAACCCTGTCTCGAAAAAACAAACAAACAACAACAAAAAAAACCACCCTTTAAATCAGTGTGTTTCTATTTGAATTAACTCTTTTAGCAAATTATAATGTTCTAAGAAATTGAAGCCAGAGAAATTTAACCACTATCCTGCCGTCGACCACATTTATTCCTTTGCTCCACTACCTCTCTGTTTGCTGGTCGCCCCTTATTTGCTGACCTCATACAACCTGTCATTTGCCAGACCAGGGCTGGCTAGGGAGATGTCTAGGGCCTTCCTTGTTTCCTCCTGTGCCCAGTACGTGCCTGTCTGTAGGTATCTACATTTAGGCGGTGCTTGCTAATTGAAATCCGAGTGGCTGCCTGGACCTCTCCTCCACCGCCTGAGGCAGGGTGGGTCCCTTGGGTACAGAGAAGTGTGATGACCTCAGATTGGGCCAAAGGCAATAACTGCTGCTGGGAACCCAGCAGCTAGAGAAGGTCTGATTTAATCCCATAATGGAATGTGACTCAGATAAAGCTTTTATCAGTCTTTCCTGGGATGTGGGACAAACAGGTCAT
This sequence comes from Peromyscus melanophrys, assembly GCA_902168415.1. Lineage (NCBI taxonomy): Eukaryota > Metazoa > Chordata > Mammalia > Rodentia > Cricetidae > Peromyscus > Peromyscus melanophrys. The sequence continues at coordinate 5,704 of CABHPR010091256.1, forward strand.
TCTAGAATCATGGAGGGACACTTGCTATTGTCCTGGGGCTGCCCAGAGGTACCAGAAGGGCGGGCTCACTGGTAGTCAAGGTATTTAGAGATGTTGAGTGCATTTGACCCATATTCTCCAGGACTAGAGAGACAGGAGGAAGAGGAAGAGGTTGGAGAATTCATCAGCTCAGGCAGACAGGACATCAAATTCTTTTTCTTTTGTTTGTTTAGTTTTTTGTTTTTGTTTTTCAAGACAGGGTTTCTCTGTGTAGCTTTGGAGCCTGTCCTGGAACTCACTCTGTAGACCAGGCTGGCCTCGAACTCACAGAGATCCACCTGCCTCTGCCTCCCGAGGGCAGGACATCAAATTCTAACCACACTTAATAACAACAAGAACAATAATAAGGCTATTTATTAGGCACCATGCTAAGCCTTCAAATGCATTAGCCCACAAAGCCTTCACAAAAACACCTGGGCAGTAGGTGCTACTTATCATCTTTATTGAACAGGAATTCAGGACAGGACACATGCATCACCTGCCCAAAGTCACACAGGCGCAAGAGTGGGGATGCTGAGACAGATGCACACCTACATCTGGCTGACTTGGAAGCTCTCCAGCGTAAGCACGGTGTGACCGGCAGGGCACAGCCACTGACTCACATAGGACTCAAATCTCGGTTTTCAGGGCTCTCACATGCTTCCCCCTCTTCCTGGAAGAATTCCAGGAGGCTCTATGTAACCACAAGCTTCAGTCTCCCCATTGCCCTGAAAGGGAAGAAATGAAGCCGAAAGCTAGGTGATCTGACCAATCAGGAGCAGAGGAGCTTACCCCCCCCCCCCACCACCACCACCTCCCAACCCCCAGGGGCAGCAGCACCAAAGGCAAAGTGGAGTCTGGCATCCTGCCAACTGCTGCCTCTGCCCCACGGCTCCTCCCCAGCCTCCCCACTCTCCCTTTCCAGTTTTTCCTAGATCAACTTTACTTTCCAGACTCCCAACCCACTTGTCTCCTTCATCCAGGAACACTTCTAAGTACTCCTTGTTAGCAATGGCCTGGGGAATCACCTCCCTGGCTGCCAGAAAGAACCCGTACAATGCAATATTAATAATAGCTAACACTTACGGAGCCGGTCCCTCTCTTTCATCTTGAGCTGGAAAATGCAGGCAGAGTGAACGAAAGCTTTTACGTCTATCACAAGAGACCAAGTCAGACAAGAGGAGGGAGCCAGTATTTCGTGAACTTCGCGTGTTAGGCCCGAACCCTAACAGGAGCCAAAGGGCATGTTAACAAAGAATACAGACTCTAGACTCGTTTGGAGAAGCCTGAGGCCAGCTCCATTACCATCTACCATGCACTGCCAGATAAACTAATTCTCTGAATATCAATTTCATCTATAAAAAGTAAACGTTAACTTCCAAGGCCGCCGCCATGGTTCTTGGTTGCCCAGAATTGCTTACTGAAGATACAACATACTTTGGTTGCTGGACATAGATGAGAAATCAAGCTGGAACAGACCTGACAACTACCTCCAGGCTGGCTTGCCTTCATAGTACTGGAAGATTCGATGCAGGCCACTGAGGGCAAAAGGTCATCAGTGGTATTAGTTATCTCGTGGTAAACCCTGACCACTCCACTACTGACTTGTTGGGTAAGATAGGCCCCCTGCTGTAATAGTGGCATGAAGGTTAAAGGGTAACCAACCACTCTCTGATCGGATTTGGGATCTGCTCCACAGGAGGAAAATTTATTCCTGATTGTTAACCTTTCAAAAGGCCATGGCTTGGGATGTCATAGATCCTGGGGGGCGGGGGGGGGGGATGTGTTCTGCTACTATTGTTTGGCTAGATGGTCATCTTGTCAGACTTCCTGTTAAATTAGTGTGTATAACCATAGACTAGTGCTGCACTTAACCTTGGCTAGAAAACCTCCTTTCCTTGGTGGGCAGCCGTCAACGCAGAGACTTATAGCTGGCCGAAGTGTGAGAAAAGGTGGACTGTTGAGTGTTCTACCCTAATGGGGCATCTGTGCCACCACCGTCCACTGTCGAGGCAGGCACTTACTCCGAAGCCCAGGCCTGCTTAGAACTCATTGTGTAGCCCAGGTTGGCCTCACACTCACAGACATCTACTGCTTCTGCCTCTGGGATTAAAGGCATGTGCCACCAGCTCTGACGATGAGTTTTAAAAGGACCATTCTTACCTCATTGTTAAATGACTTGTCCTGAGGACACATCTATGCACTCTAAATTGGGAGAGTACCCACAGAGTAAAGAAAGGAACCTGTCAAACCCCAGCGTGGTGGAATTACAAGAGCAGGCATGACTCACAGGTGGATATACAACAAGGAAGGCAGGAAGACCTCCTGGTCAGCCACACCACTGAAGAAGACCAACCTCACCATAGATGACCTGCATCACAGAAGATTCCCCTGGAATTGTTTACCTCTCACATAACTGGGAAGGAGTAAAGCTTGTGAGACTCTCCCAAAGTCCCACAGGCTTCCCATACATTTACAAGGGAGCGTTTGTTTTCCAGACAGTCTCATGTAACCCAAGCTGGCCTTGAACTTGCTATGTAAGGACAACCTTGAATTTCTGATCTTCTGTCACCATCTCCCAAGTGCCATCAACAGGCCTCCAAGAGAATGTTAATGGGTTGATCTAGGGAGGGTCTTCTGTTCGCCCTAGTTCAAGGCCACTCCATTCATATCCAGCCCAGAGGAAATAGACACATAACGCCCACACAGGGACAAACCATTTGGAACATTTTTTTTTTTTTTCGAGACAGGGTTTCTCTGCATAGCCCTGGCTGTCCTGGAACTCACTCTGTAGATCAGGCTGGCCTTGAACTCACAGAGATCCACCTGCCTCTGCTTCCTGAGTGCTGTGATTAAAGGCATGCACCACCACTGCCTGGCTACTTGGAACAATTTTAATAATAGCGAATCATTTCCTAAGCTCTCATCCTGGCATCTGGCAGTCTCCACAAAACCTACCAGGGGGCTGGAGAGATGGCTCAGAAGTTAAGAACACTGGCTGTTCTTCCAGAGGTCCTGAGTTCAATTCCCAGCAACCACATGGTGGCTCACAACCATCTGTAATGAGATCTGGTGCCCTCTTCTGGCCTGCAGGGATACATACAAACAGAACACTGTATACATAACAAAAAAAAAAAAAAAAAAAAAAAAAAAAAAAAAAAAAAACCCTACCAGGTACACCAGGTATAATCATCTTCTTTAAGACAGGATCTCACTATGTAGCCCTGGCTGAACTTGAACTCTCAGAGATCCACCTGCCTCAGCCTCCTGAATGATGGGACTAAAGGTACATGTCACTATGCCTACCTTAAATATTTGATTTTTACTTTTAGTATGTATCAATGTATGTGTCCTGTGTGTGCCCAGGAGGCCAGAAGAAGATGGGGTCAAATCCCCTGGAACTGATGTTATTGGCAGTCATGGGTGCTGGGAACCCAATTCAGTTCCTCTGAAAGAACAGCTAATGCTCTTAACCAATGAGCCATCCTTCCAGCTCCTTTACTATTATTCTTGTCTTACAAATGAGGAACTTCAGGCTGTGAGAATTAAAGTCCCAGAAGCTTGGACTGTTCGCTGCAAAGCTGCGCTCTTCAACTCCAGAGATGGGAGGCTTATGCCATTGCGGTAAAAAAAGTAGTTTTCAGCCGCTAAATTAGCTTTAGACCATGACCTCAGATACATTTGTAAGGTCTGCCTATTTCCTCAGATATATTCATGTTGGTGGCTCATAGGAGCCCACATAGCCTGTGAGGTAATAAAGACTGGCTCAAATTAAGTGCCTGGTCCTGAGATACTACTTGATTCTAGTTTGAGCTCTAGGCTGTTGGGGCTGAAAACCTGATCTGTGGCTGTTCCACCATACCACACAGACTCTTGACCTTCACAGACTATCCAGGACCCTGGGTCTCTCTGAGAGCTTTGGAGACTTAGGTAGTCAGAAAGTTTCTCTCCCTGGGCATGTGGCACAAATCTTTAACCTCAACATTGGGGAGGCAGAGGCAGGTGGATCTTTGTGAGTTCCAGCCAAACCAGGACTACATAGTGAAACCCTCTATTTAAAATAAAATACATATTTTAAAAAAGACTTGGAGACAATAACACACACTTTCAATCCAGCACTTGAGAGACAGAGGTAGGTGGATGTCTATACCTTTCAAGGCCAGCCTGGTCTACATAGTAAGTTCCAGGCCAACTAAGGCTACATAGTAAGACTCAGTTCCAAAAAAAAAAAAAAAAAAAAAAAAACTAAACAAAAAAAGAAAGAAAAAACTTCTCTCCCCAATTTCCACTTCAACCTGTGTCCTGCCCCCAGAAAACTACCATCCTGAAGCCCCTTTGCAGATGACAGGAGTTGGTACCCCGCAAGTTCAGAAAGAAAAGCATAACCAGGATTTCTGGTTCTGGGGAAAACTGCCTTTTACACTTGGCCTCTTTTCCATTAAGATCGAAAGTTGTGATTCAATCAGGAGAAAATTGCCCTGGGGACCATTGAACAGACATCTTAGCTCAAATCGGGCCCTGAATACATGTGTCCAAAGTACCTCACACTCTCGTTCATTGCCAGCCAAGTCTCAGGGGGTGGTCCAATTGATTCGGGAGCATTCAGTCAGACCTAATGTTCATTGCACACATCTTCTGTGTATTATAGCTGCCAGGCCAGCCGTCTGGTTGCAAGTTCACAGTCCCTGTTCCAATGGGCAAGATGACTCTACCGTGTAATAGACACGGCCGATGCCCTCCCATTGCAGGATGGGCAGACCCAACTGAGAAGACCAAATGCACAAAAAAATTCCTCAGGATTTAAAAGAGTTGGTCAGAGGACAACCATTGAAGAAGTGGCAGGTACAGGTCCTTGGCATATACTAGTCCATTTCATCGTCTCAGATCTACCAGTGTTCTAGTTTGCTCTCTGTTGCCGTGATAAAGCACTGAACAAAACCAACTCGGGGGAATGAAAGGATTTATTTGGCTTACACCTCCCTATCACAGTCTATCATTGAAGAAAGTCGGGGCAGGAACAGGCAGCAACCATGAGGAAAGTGGCTCACTGGCTTGCTCTCAGGCTCAGATACCTTTCTTCCATAAACCAGGACCACCTCCTGAGATGCTGCTGCCCACAGTGAGCTGGGCCCTCCCACATCGATCATTAATCAAGAAAATGCCCCACAGACTTGCCTACTGGCCAATTTGATGGAGACACTTGCCCCCATTGAGATTCCCTCTTCCAGATGACCCTGGCCTGTGTCAAGTTAACAAAAACAAACAAACAAACAAGCAAAACCCAGCACAGCCAGGTAGGGTAGATGCCGTTACCACCTGTGTTTACAGATGTAAATAATATTTAGCTATGGAAAGGAGAGGGGTTTTGTTTGTTTGGTTGATTTTGGTTCTTTTGAGACAGGGCTTCTATATGTAGTCCTGGCCATCCTAGAATTCGCTCTGCAGGCCAGGCTGACCTCAAACTCAGAGATCTGTCTGCCTCTGCCTCCCAAGTGCTATGATTAAAGGCGTGCGCCACCACTGCCTGTCAAAGCAGAGTTTTAAAAACACAGTAAGCACTTATGAATAAGTGCCATGGGTGCATGATTATCTTCAAAACTAGTTTCTCTCTTATGCTGGGTATGGTGGCTCACATCTGTAATCATAGTACTCAGGAGGCAGAGGCAGATGAGTCTCTGGCAGCCTGGTCTACATAGTGTGTTCCAGGTCAATCAGGGCTGTATATGGAGACCTTGTCTCAACAACAACTAGTTTCTCTCAGAGATTATTGGGACAAACCCTCTGGGTAGGATGGTTAAGTGGTTATCATCCTTTTATTCTGTCCCATAGTCATCTTTTATGAGACATTTTAAGTAAGTGAGGTTTGTGGTTAGAAAGACGTAGATTCAAATTATGGCTCTTCCAGTAATCATGAAAATGGCCTCATTCTGAATATTTCAAGCAGAGTACTTAACACAAGGGAATTTACACTGTGGCAGCATATGTGATGCAGAAGCCAACGCTGAGTCGATGGGGAAAGTAAAGTGGACCGGACATTCTAGGCAGGGTCAAGAAATACCAAGGGGAGGAGTATTCCTTCGTCTGTCCCCGTTGTCCTCTGCATCAGTTAACTTCATGTCACTGTGACCACAGTAGCTGACAGAAACAGCTTAAAGGGAGGCAGGCATGGCAGAGGGTCTCATGCATCATGAGGGGCAGGCATGGCAGAGGGTCTCATGCATCCTGGAGGGGAAGGCATGGCTAGGGTCTCATGCATCATGAGGGGAAGGCATGGCAGAGGGTCTCATGCATCATGAGGAGAAGGCATGGCAGAGGGTCTCATGCATCCTGGAGGGGAAGGTATGGCAGAGGTCTCATGCATCCTGGAGGGGAAGGCATGGCAGAAGGTCTCATGCATCATGAGGGGAAGGCATGGCAGAGGGTCTCATGCATCCTGGAGGGGAAGGCATGGCAGAGGTCTCATGCATCCTGGAGGGGAAGGCATGGCAGAGGTCTCATGCATCTTGGAGGGGAAGGCATGGCTAGGGTCTCATGCATCATGAGGGGAAGGCATGGCAGAGGGTCTCATGCATCATGAGGAGAAGGCATGGCAGAGGGTCTCATGCATCCTGGAGGGGAAGGTATGGCAGAGGTCTCATGCATCCTGGAGGGGAAGGCATGGCAGAAGGTCTCATGCATCATGAGGGGAAGGCATGGCAGAGGGTCTCATGCATCTTGGAGGGGAAGGCATGGCAGAGGGTCTCATGCATCATGAGGAGAAGGCATGGCAGAGGTGTTATGCATCCTGGAGGGGAAAGCATGGCAGAGGTCTCATGCATCCTAGAGGGGAAGACTTGGCAGAGGGTCTCATGCATCCTGGAAGGGAAGACATGGCAGAGGTGTTATGCATCTTGGAGGGGCAGGCATGGCAGAGGTCTCATGCATCCTGGAAGGGAAGGCATGGCAGAGGATCTCATGCATCCTGGAGGGGAAGGCATGGCAGAGGTCTCATGCATCCTGGAGGGGCAGGCATGGCTAGGGTCTCATGCATCATGAGGCGAAGGCATGGCAAAGGGTCTCATACATCATGAGGGGAAGGCATGGCAGAGGTCTCATGCATCCTGGAGAGGAAGGCAGGGCAGAGGTTCTCATGCATCCTGGAGGGGAAGGCATGGCAGCGGGTCTCATGCATCCTGGAGGGGAAGGTATGGCAGAGCAGCTCAGTCAACAGCAGCAGGAGCACCGAGGCCCAGGAAGCAGAGAGGAGGATCAGGAAACAGAGTCAGGCAGGAACCAAGAACCCACTCCTAGAGGCCTACTATGACCAACTAGGTTTCACCTCCTAAAGGGTTCTTGGCCTCCTGAAATAGGCCACAAGCTGGAGGCCTAACATTCAAAACATGAGCCTAGCCAGGCGGTGGTGGTGCAGGCCTTTAATCCCAGCCCTCGGGAGGCAGAGCCAGGTGGATCTTTGTGAGTTCGAGGCCAGCCTGGGCTACCAAGTGAGTTCCAGGAAAGGCTCAAAGCTACACAGAGAAACCCTGTCTCGAAAAACGAAAAAACCAAAAAAAACCAAAAAAACAAAAAAACAAAAAAACAAAAAAAAACCAAAACAAAACAAAAAAAAAACCAACAACAAAAAAAAAAAACCCAAAACATGAGCCTGAGGGCTGGAGAGATGTCTCAGTGGTTAAGAGTACTTGTTGCTGTTGGAGACGACCTGGTTCCCTTCCCGGCACCTACTTGGTGGCTCATAAGCATCCACAAATCCAGTTCCAGGAGATCCAACAGCCATGCACACGGTACATATACATACTTGCAGACTAAACATTCATACACATAAAATTAAAATAAATTAACAAGACCGGGGTGGTGGTGGCACATGCCTTTAATCCCAACACTCGGGAGGCAGAGGCAGGTAGATCTCTGAGTTCAAGGCCGGCCTGGACTACAGAGGGAGTTCCAGGAAAGGCG
>CABHPR010091257.1:0-12630 GCA_902168415.1 Peromyscus melanophrys
ACTCTCCTCCCGTGGAACTGGTACCCGCTCAGACCCGGGGCCCTCCAGAGTGGTGCCAGGCCCTCACAGTGGCCACCGAGACTTCCCAGAGTGCGTCGCCGCCGTCTCCCCATTCTCTCCTCTTCTTTCCCTAATTCCTCCTTCCACCCAGGCCAGGAAAACATAGGATTATCTGGAAGTAGACTTCCGTTTTGATTGTATAGTTCGATCGCTATGGGACCTGTACCGGTTTAGAGTGGGTTAAGGAATAATGGCTTCTGAAGGCTGGGACTGGGGCAGTAGGGATGCATGTGCCAGGGTGACAAGGAATTTCAAAGAGAAAAGATGCTGGGCTGCTTCCCCCATGGACTTCCCACACACTTGGGTAGAGCCCCGGACAGCTGCAGAAAGGGAACCTAGCGCTCTGGGAGGGTGTGGGTGTTCGTCCTCGGCTCTCAGAGGTCAACAAAGCTTGGGCTTCGAAAACCTGGGCCAACCTCGGAGAACATTTACTATCCGCATCCTTCTCCTCTCCCACAGATGGGAAACAATTCCAGAGTGAATGGCTAGTTTATTATGGTCACACAACTAATTCAAGAAAGTACAGAACTCTAGTTCCTAGGCCTTGTTTATACATAAGAAAATACTTAGATGACGTGATTAGGAGCTGGCTGTGACAATGCTCAGTCTGTCTTTATCCCTTATTGCTTCTCCAGGTCTTTGCTGACCTACGCCCTAGACCTGAGCCGTGTGGCTCCATGGAGGACTGTGGAAGTGCCTGGACTTGAACTAAGTCTAAAATAGCATTTAGGTAAGTAGAGGGGAAGAAAGGCAGTTGGGTATGGGAAGAGTTTGAGCTGAGGGCAGGGGGGAGCTAGTCTTTTTGTCCCTAAGAGTGTTTGCCCCTGTACCATGGGGTAGATGGATGGATGGAGTGGGCAGACATCGGAGCCCTTTGAACCTGAGTGTCACAGGGAAAGAGTGCAGTGGGGACTGGCCTCAGGAGGAGTAGGGTCTCTTAAAATGCATGCCCAGGGGAGCTAGTGCCTTAGCAAGGATTTAATTTGTGGTGGGAGTGTCATTTACGATCCAGTACTATACAGCTTTTACCCGATAGAAGACAAACAGGCTGTAGAGGTGGCTCAGCAGGTAAGAGCACTGGCTGCTCTTCCAGAGGACTCAGGTTCAATTCCCAGCACCCACATGGCAGCTCACAAATGCCTATAAGTCCCGTTGTAGGGGGTCCAACACCCTCACCCAGACACACATGCAGACAAAAAGCCAGAGCACATAAAATAAAAACAAATCACTTAAAAAAAGGAAAAAAAATATATAAATATTTCTGGTAAAGGGAAGCATACGGGCGAAGTATTCTAGCTTAATTATAGAACTGGTTTTTAATGAATAATCTCAAAGTTGTGCTCACTGTGCACTTTATGGAAACTCATTCATTCCTCGTAACACGTCTGGGAGGTTGTTGGTTTTTTGTTTTGTTTTTTTAATCATTATCATTTTGCATGAGCCGTCAAGAAGTTGCCCAAGCCGGGCTGGTGGTGGCACACGCCTTTAATCCCTGTACTCGGGAGGCAGAGGCAGGTGGATCTCTGTGAGTTTCAGGCCAGCCTGGGCTACAGAGTGAGTTCCAGGACAGGCTCCAAAGCTACACAGAGAAACCCTGTCTCAAAAAACAAAAACAAAAACAAAACAAAACAAAACAAAACAAAACAAAAGTTGCCCCAGATTAAGGCCAGGGCTGAGTCCATGTAATGTGATAGGAAGCGTTCTGGCAGGGAACCAGAAGACTGGGGTCTGCACGTTTGGGCTATCTGTGTGCACTTATCTTCCCTGAGTTTCCGTTTCCTCATCTGTGAACACTTATACCTGTAGTATCTTATCTACATAAAGGAGAGATGCATGTCACCTAGAATGGCATTATCTCCACGATGCTTGATTTACTCGCGTTTAAGATGCACCTAGTAGCAAATCTCTCACAGAACAGTTGTGAGGATTAAACGGGAAATACTCAATACGGTGCCTACAGGGATCGTGCTCAGGAAAACACAGGTTTTTGTTTGTTTGTTTGTTTTTTTCTGATTCATCTTCCCCTGTCTTCCTGCAGGTGTCCGAGTTGCCCCCTGAGACCGCCTGTGCCAAGCTTAGCATGGGTGGGGGGCTGATAGAGAGGTATGTGGCCGCCATGGTGCTGAGCGCAGCTGGAGATGCCTTGGGGTACTTCAATGGGAAGTGGGAGTTCCTCCGGGATGGGGAGGAGATACACCGACAGTTGGCCCAGATGGGTGACTTGGAAGCCATAGACGTGGCCCAGTGGAAAGTCAGTGATGACACAGTCATGCACCTGGCTACAGCAGAAGCTCTCGTGGAAGCTGGCACTTCCCCGAAATTGTCTCAGCTGTATTCCCTGTTAGCTAGACATTACCAGGACTGCATGGGAGACATGGATGACCGGGCACCAGGTGAGTGCTGTGTCGGAGCCTGCCGACTAGTCAGCCGGGTAGCTGGGTAGAGGCGTGGGGATGGTAGAGACAGTGAAGAAGACAGAAAAGAGTTGAAAGGACTGCCAGTCAATGCCGGACAGCCCAGCCCGAGTTATTTCACAGCCAGTTTATACAGTTTTGAAGGACAGAGGTAGAACAATGCACAGCACAGGCGTTCAACCATTATCTATCCCGTCCTTGAGTCAAGAAGCAGGCAGTTTCATTTTCTGTCTCAGTGTACCTCTGGCTGGCATCAGCGGCTTGCGTCTAGCTAGATAGTGTGTTCCTTCCCATGGGCTAAATCAAGACTTTCTCACAGCCCTGGAGCAAGCAAGCCTGAACTCTGTTGACTCAGAATAGACTTCAGATTCAAACTGGGAAACTGAGTCAGTTGTGGGCTCCCACAGTGCTGCTGGGAGGAGGCTCCTGAGGATGGAGAAACAGGTCCAGGGAAGACACAGAAGTTTGATGGGGACTAGAGAGTGGTGATGAGCCTATCATCCACACCCAGGAGGACTGTGATTTCAAAACCAGCTGAGGCTCCATAGTGAGATTCTGTTTCAGAGACTCGAAAGGAGAAGAAAAGTTGTGGGACATTTAAATATCAATGAAACAGTAGTGTAGATTTGAATTCTTGTAACTTACTTATGGTGGCACATTCAGGGTTTTGTAAATTCTGCAGATGAATGGTTACTAATATGGAAAGGTTTTATTTATGAAATAGAAAAGAAGTGGATTTCAGGACAACATGTTATGAAAATAACTTTGCTAAAGTACAAAAGTGTGCCAGGTATGGTGGTGCACACCTGTAATCCCAGCACTTGGGAGATGGAAGCAGGAAGATCAGGAGTATGGGGTGATGTGGGAAGTGCTGAAGGTATGGCTCAGCAGATAAGAACACTGGCTGTGCAAGCTTAAGGACTGGAGTTCAAATCCCCAGCACCCACATTAAAAAAAAAAAATCACATGTGTAACCCCTGTGCAAAAGGAGACAGAGACAGGAGGATCACTGGAGCTTGCTGGCCTGCTCTAGACCCTGCATCAAGTATCCGAGAAAGAGATAGGACACCCGGCAACCTCCGCTGGCTTCTGCATGCACATGGACGTGTGCACATACACCACAAAGAACAATTGCTTATCTCCATTGAGAGAGGTCTGGAAGCATATGCATGAATTTGTTCACAATTCTGCCTAAGTTATGGAAGTAATCATAGTTTGTTATTTTCCTTCTATTTGTGTTTTCTACCTTTTTTTGTGAACAATTACAAAGAAAACTGGTTTTGTTTTCTAATTTAAAAAACGATGGAGACACTGGTTCCAGTTCTGTCACAGCGGCTCTCACCCACTTTGGGGACTTTGTGTGGCCCTCTGGAGACCACCAGGTTTAGGTCACCTTTTCCCTGACCCACCTCTCTTCCTGTATTAGTCATCACAAAGCATTATAGGCTGGGTAACTTAAAAAACAGACATTCCATGTCCTGGTTTCTAGAAGCCTAAGCCACAGCATTAAGTTGGGTTTGTTTTTGGAGCTGCTCTCCTTGGCTTACAGATGGACACCATCTCTGGTCCTCTTGTGGTCTTCCCCTGTTCATTGCATCCCTTGTGTCTGTGTGTCCGTATGCTTCTTATTAGATTGGATTAGGCGTCACCCTAATGGCTCCTTAGCTTAAACATCTTTGAAAGGCACTATCTCCAAATTAAGTCACTGTGTGTTGCAATTTCAACGTATGTATTTGGACTTAAACATGTGAACACAGTTCAGCCATAATAACTCCTGGTTGAAGAGTTCCTCACCATCAAATGCAGGACCTCTTCTGATCCCAAGGACTGGGTTTAAAAACCCATCTCTAGTCATCCTTTCTTAACATCTGCTTAGATATAGATTTTATATCTAAAGAAGGCTTACTGTTGGGCTGGGGTTTGAAGTTGAGGAGCCATCCCCATCATATGTTCATGGCTTCCCTTTTGTTTCAGAGAATCTTGGGAGTCTGTTTAGTTCTTTATTCTCACTGGGTCCTTTGTTTTGGTGACTCTGACACTTTGCTCTACCGATTCATCCCTAGGTGTTGCTTGCATGCAGAATGCCATGCGGCTGGCGCCCAATAGGGCCGATGGCTGGAGGATTCCTTTCAGCAGCCGCGAGGGTGGCTGCGGGGCTGCTATGCGTGCCATGTGCATCGGGTTGAGGTTCCCTCACCCCAACCAGCTGGACATGCTGATCCAAGTGAGCATTGAGAGTGGCCGGATGACCCACCACCACCCCACAGGCTACCTTGGAAGCCTTGCATCAGCTCTTTTTACGGCGTATGCCGTGAACGGCAAATCACCATGGCAGTGGGGAAAGGGGCTGCTGGAGGTGCTTCCAGAAGCCAAGAAGTACATTATCGAGTCGGGCTACTTTGTGAAGGAAAATCTTCAACACTGGTGAGTGTCTGTGGATGCACGTGCACCGTATGTGTGCCTAGGGTTCCGAGGTCACGGCTGCCATCACAGTTCTCACAACCCTGCCTCCTCCAAGGTACCTGCTAAGGATTCAAGTTCCTCTCCAGCCATGGTTGCCTGAAGCAGCCAAGTGTGTAGGGACCTGTAGACATCATCTCTTAAGTATGGGTTCCATTCTGGATTCCAGCTTTCTATAAGTTTTATGACTAGCCGATGCAGAGATGCACTTTTCTTGCCCATTTCCTATTTCCCTGAGATTTGCTTTTCTGGTATTGCTTTGAAGCAGTGTTTTAGAACCCTTGGTTAGAATGCCCAAGAGATAGGTTTCTCCAGGAGCTAAGTGACCAGGCCACTCTTTTCCTTTTAATGACTGACTTCACATTATCCTTCTTAGAAGAAAAAGGCTCAGAGGCTGTTATTGAAGTTGCCCATGGTTGCGATGTCCCCGAGTTTCCCCTTGAAAGACAATAAGATACTGCTCTGGACCCAGAAAAACAAATATTTATTTCTCGTCGTATAGCCTGACACATGTCTTCCTTATTGAGCAACTTTGTCCATATCCCGTTTCTGTGGGTAGTTAGTAAAAAAATATGTGAATGAAGCCAGGTGGTGGAGGCGCACGCCTTTAATCCCAGCACACGGGAGGCAGAGCCAGGTGGATCTCTGTGAGTTCGAGGCCAGCCTGGGCTACCAACCAAGTGAGTTCCAGGAAAGGCGCCAAAGCCACACAGAGAAACCTTGTCTCAAAAAACCAAAAAAAAAAAAAAAAAATGAATGACTTGTAAAGTTAATTTAGGGTTCCCCCCACCCCCCCATGAATTATGGCACCAGTATGAGGAGTTAAAGTCATTCTGGACTTTTTTCTATTTACATATTGACCTGGTGCTTTTCCATATAGCTTTTGACATTAGTTTGTTAATTGATTTCCCCTCCGCAGGTCCTACTTCCAGGAAGAATGGGAAAAGTACCTGGAACTTAGAGGAATCTTGGATGGCAAGTCAGCCCCCGTCTTCTCTCAGCCCTTGGGTGTGAAGGAGAGGGATCAGTTCTACATCTCCCTGAGTTACTCGGGCTGGGGTGGCAGCAGCGGACACGATGCCCCCATGATTGCCTATGACGCCCTCCTTGCCGCAGGGGACTCCTGGAAGGAGCTTGCACACAGAGCCTTTTTTCACGGTGGAGACAGTGATTCCACAGCAACCATCGCTGGCTGCTGGTGGGGAGTTATGCACGGTTTTAAAGGAGTAAGTCCTTCTAACTATGAGAAGCTAGAGTACAGAGAGCGGCTGGAAGAGGTAGCCAGGGCTTTGTATTCTCTTGGGTCAAAAAAAGATACTACATTTGGCCCCTAGGGAGAGGGTGGTTTTTTTTGTTTGTTTTTGTTTTCCTCTACTGGTTCCTTTCCCTGAAGCTGGGATTCTGCTCAGTTTCTTCAACCTTTCCAGAGTCAAGAATCCTAATCTCATGCTCAAAGAGTTTTGAGATGACAAGTTCCTTGTGCTCCTTTAGCTGCACCTTCCCACACTCTCTTCCTGTGTTCCCACACTTCCCCAATCTCCCTGTGTTCATCTCCGTGTTGGAGAATATTTTTATTTTAGTTGATGACGTCCACTTTTCCCATTCCAGAAACGCCTTGTATTTGAGTCTCCGTATTTATCATGGAATTGTTCCAAATGCTTTGTCTGAGTTTTCCTTGATTGGGTCCCCCACCTATGCCAACTAGACTCGGGCAAAGCTTTGAGTGCAAGGAGTTTATGTGGGAGGCAATTCCAGGAAGTAGAACAGGGAAGTGAGGCCAGGAGGAGACACATGGGGTGTGTGAATGAGCAGGAATCCCCAGCCATTTGGGGTGCATTCTCTCTGGGTCCTCTACCCAAGGCAGCCTTTAGCCTTGTCCTGGTGAAAGGCCATGCCAGTTTTGAGTGTATATCCACTGACTTGCACCTGATTGGTTAAGGCTCACCCCCAGGGATGCTGTTAACTCCCTGGGACTTCTCAGCTTGCTGTGTGCAAACCAAACGTGAATGTCTTCATGTAACGCCTCAGAGATTCTTGCAGTGGCAGTTATAAGGCATGAGAACAGAGGGCCACAGTGGGGATCCTAAGACATCACTGTCTTAGTGTTCTGTTGCTGTGAAGAGACACCACAATCACAGCAACTGTTATAAAGGAAAGCATTTAATTGGGACTTGATAACCGTTTCAGAGGTTTAATCCGTTACCGTCATGGCAGGAAGCATGGCGCCACCCAGGCAGACATGGTGCTGGAAAGGTGGCTGAGAGTTCTCCATCTGGATCTGCAGGCAGCAGAAGAGAGAGACTGGGCCTGGCACGGGCTTTTGAAACCTCAAAGCACCCTCTCCCCCAGGGACACACTTCCTCCAACAAGACCGTATCTCCAATCCTTTCAAATAGTGGCATGCCCTGGCAACTAAGCATTCAAACATATGAGTCCTTTGGGGGTCATTCTTATTCAGACCACTACAATCCGCTGCCTGTTCCACATCCAAATGCACTAATGTACATTACTTCCTTCCTTTCTCCCTCTATCCTTCCCTCTTTCTTTTGTGACAGGGTCTTTACCTAGGCTGTTTCAAACTCCTTAAGTAACTGAAGATGATCTACCTGCCTTTACCTTCTGTGTATTGGGATTACAAACGTTCAGTGCCATGCCCAATTTATTTGGTGCGAGGGATCAAACCTAGATCTTTGTGCATGCTAGGCAAACATTCTGTGAGTTGAGCTACATCCCCAGCTCTGTACTTTAAAACTATCATCTGCTCCTCACTCTTCTTTTTGAGACCGGACTTTAATATGAGTCCTGGCTGGCCTCAAACTCACAGAGCTCTCTCTGCCTCTGCCTCCCGAGCACCATGATAAAAGGTACATGCCACCAAGCCCACTCCTGCATCTATCTCTCCCTTGACATCTTGGCACCGACTTTCTCAGTTGGATTCCTGCAGTCCCCAAGCGGTGCAAGCTTGGCAGATGCTGTTGTCAGGTGTTCTCGGGACTTGCCGTCACGACTCCTCACACATTGTTGGCTTGTCTCCATGCTCCACACAGACACTTGCACAGTGCCCAGGTACAAAGCGGGCACTTCATCAGTATGGATTAAGTGAGCATTGCTAGGTAGCCTCCCATCCCCCACAGCTCTCCAAGTTACCTTTGCAACTAAGCCAGCTGACGGCACTGAACTGCTCGTCTTGCAGTGAGCCTGTCGCTTCCTTTATATCTTGACGCTGCTTTTCTGTCTTCTCCCTCTGTTCCAGCTCACCCACAGCCCTAATTCATAGCTCTGTTCCCACACTGAATCTGTTGGGAGGTGGCTGGGTATCTTTATGGTCAGTCTCAAGGGAACGCTGCCTGGCAAAGGTCCAGCTACTACAGTGAAGGCCATAAGGTTACTTAAGTCTTCCAGGAGGCCTCCTCACCTGGCTCACTGCCAAGGGTAAGGACAGGAACCCATTTCCCTCCCTTCTCACTACAACCGCAGAATTCTGACTCCTGCAATTTCAACTTTGGTTTCCGGGTGTAAACTGGGTTTGTGGGACAGAAGGCTCATCCAAGCCCTTTTAGGTCTCTTTAAAATGCAGGGGAGGAAGTTCAGAAGACTTATGGCCATTTTCCCATCTGCTGAGATCTGGGGTAGGACTTTAACCACTGAGACAAGAGAAGACCCTGGACATCCTGTGTTTGTGTGCCGAGTCTCACTTCACCACAGGCACACTGGGAAATTCCAGAATTTCAGATGTCTTTTCTCAAACCTCCTCCTCAAACACTGAACTGGTGACCTTGGAAAGCAGGGAAAGGAGAGAGGAAGGATGAGAACCAAGAAGAAGATGATCAGTTAGATGCATAATGTCCAAGCACGTCAATAGAAGTGTGGTTCCACCATTAGCCTATCATATTTATCCACTGGACACACGTGCTGAAAACCAGGGCAGTCCTGGACAGACAGAGCTCTCTTGATGGTGCCTCATTTACTGCCTGAGGTTGATAGAGGAACGATTTCTTCTATGTCCTGCAAAATTTACATTGTCCTAAGTCCGTGTTCACCAGTCTCTAACCACAGTCACCACCACCCCTCATTCTCTACCTCACTGGAACAAGAAAACTCGCTACTTTGGTTAGCAGGTACGGAGCTACTGCAGGGTCGGACTGGAACCTATCGGCCCAGTGCATCCAGATAAGGAGTAGTGGGCAGCCTTGGTGTTATTACTATCATTTAATCTTCGGAGTTCAGGAGTGGCCTCTAAGGAATAGCTAAGGGTTTTTCCACATGGTAAAGGGAAAGGAAGAGGGCGGTGGGGGTGGGTTGGGGTGAGGGGACGATGACAAAGTGTCTCCCCATGTTAAACGGTTCAGAGCAACCAAACATGACACAGTGGGGCAGAGTGCTGTTGTCTATGCAAAGTCACAGCTGGGATGAGAGCAAGCTGGGCTTTATGCCCAGATTTGGCTGTAAGAAATGGGTTAAGCATTGGAGTACTTTCCCTCCTCCCACACCACCTGACACTTTCAGCAGCTGATCTGAGGTGGTTGTTTCCCCATACCCCCTAGCCAATCCCCAGAAGGCACCAGCTGCTTGCCCTCAAATCCTGTGCTGATGCCATCTACGTAGAGTTAGCATCAGATCTGCAGGTTGAGGGTGCCAACCCACAAGACCTTCCCATTTCAGAGTCCCTTCTCACATCCCGGACTGACCTGTGTGTGTCTCATGACTGTAAGCCAGACTTCCCACAACTTCCTTCTTATGTCGGATTAAGTGCTGGGGCAGCTTGCCCTCAAAGACACACCTTACTGCACCAGTTTGTTATAAAGGCTACAAATGGGCAGCAGACAGAGGAGATGCACCGGGCACATGGGCAGAGAATCCTTTGACTTCTTCCGTCTGTGATGTGGACTGACATTTTCATGTACTAATAAAGAACAGTGCTTCCGACCACAGCGTTCCCCAGCACACCCTTCCTCATGTTGGTCAATGCTAGTAGGCAACGGTAACACTACCTGTCAGCCCACTTCGGGGGCTGACTGTGTTTTCTTCATATAGGCATTCTAGATGAAGGACATTTATTGAGGTTTAAGTTGGGCATGGTATTCCATGCCTGTAAGCCCAGCATTCTGGAGGCAGAGGCAAGAAGATCGCCATAATTTTGAGGCTAGCCTGGGCTACATAGTAAATGTAAGATCAGCCCGGTCTACATAATGAGTTCCAGGCAAGCCTAGGCTACGTACTCTCAAAATACCTCTGCCCACCCGATAAAAGCTTATTTAAATAAACACTTCAAGTTCATGTTAGTACAACTGGTAAGTGGAAGAGCATGGCAGTCATTGAGAGGGCGAAAACAATAAAGGTGATTGTTAAACATGGCCTTGAGGAAAAAAAAATCTCCAACAGGATAACCTCTGCCAGAGACAGCCCAGTAGAGGTGGCATTTAGGTTAAGGTGGGCTTTCTGGGTTCCCCAGCCTTGAATGCTTGAATGACACTTTTCTCTTGCTTCAGGGACATAGTGTCAGCTGTACGGTTAGAATTAAGGAAAGTATGCTCTGATACTGTGCAGAAAACTGCCTTTGAGAGCCCACTTTGCTCCCAGGGCCTCACATCACCAGGACTAGTGGAAGTAGGGTGATGCTGCCCACCTTGAGGGCTGCTGGGAGGGGATGTAATACCCATAATAGTATCTATATTTAGTGGATAAAAACACAGTTGCTGGTGCCAGCTTTTTAGATTGAAAAACTTGCCCTGCTACTGTGTGTGGACTTGGGAAAGTTATTTAACCTGGCTCTGCCTTGATTTCCACATGTACAAAGCAGAGACAGTAACATCACCTGCCTTGTGGATTGTATGTTTTGCATGCACACATATCTGACATATGACAAGCACTCAAAGGAAGATTAGCAATGTGAAACTGTGCTATCTGAATGCTAATGACATCTCTTTAAAAAGTGCATCTGGTGTCTTCTTTCTGCCAGCCTGTGATGAAATGGGAGATCCAGGGAGATCCCCAAACATACCACCTCAAGCCAGTTTCTTCTGCCACTCGGGAAACTTTTTGACTCAGTCCAAGGGACCCACATGTCTTTTTTTCCGAGGCTGTCTCTTGGTTCTGCCTTGTAGTCCTGCAGCCCCAAAGATAAGCCTGCAAGACTGACAGTTTTTAGTTTGAGAACAAACATTAGCCATAGAGTTTTAGCACCAAACTTTCATTCCAAAGCTGCAAATGGCTCTCTGCACAGTTGGAGCCCTGGAGTCATTTGTGAACTCAGCATCTTTCTATTCTGAGAAACTCCGTCCCTCCCCTGTGACCTTTTGTCTGGACAAATGTAGCACAGGTCTCCATCGGTTTGTTCTGGGAAAGCAGGACTATTGCTTTAGAAATGGAACTGTGGCTGGGCATGGAGCTCGGTCTCATAGCCCTTGTCTAGCTTAAGCAGGCAATTGTCAACACTGCCCTGGCTAAAAACAAAACAAAGCCAACCAACCAAACAAACAACCAGAAAGGGGTCTAAAGCCATGTGGTGTGGTGCAAAGATCATATGGGGCTTTCTTTCTCTGTAAGACTTCAGATTGTGTGAAGTGGCTTCACTGCATTCCTGTTATTAACTTGCCTTTGACCAGAGACAGGGCTCCCTCTCCTCCCAAGTTACAGGAAGTAGACTTATTACCCACAGAGCAGGGAAACCACAAGCCTAGGATGCATTTTTAGCCATTCCCCACGACTCAGGAATGCTGTCCCCTCTATGTGTCCCACTTCACAACAGCTCAGAGACTCAGAGGGCAGTCAGCCCTGGGTTTTATACACAAGAGACACGTGCTTCTGTGGGCTAAAACATTGAATTACAGAGCCTCCTGTTTCTGGGAAAGAGGAGGCGGAAAGGCTGGATCAGGGCCCAGATTCATCTGGCCAGTTCTCTACTGTTTTGGAATGCTGTGTTCCCTGCATGGTCTGCAATTGCTCTTGAGAGCTCCCAGCAAGAAAGGTGAGCTGGGTCAGTTGGAGATGGCTCAATTGTCCCTGGCTGTCTTCACTTACAGTGCCTTGTTCTGAAGTATGTGTGTGTGCATGTGTTCACATGCTTACATGCAGGACATAACAGGGCATCCAGAAGTGGGAACTCCAATGTCATACCCTCAACTCAAGTTGGAGAGGAACTTGGGGGAAAATTAGGCTCCTGGGTGTTGTAGGATGGGTGCATTTTGGGGTTGGGCCCCCAAACTTTATGACATGGTCTAAGCATCCTGGAAACAAGAACAAGGAAGGTCTAAGATACATTGTGTGCTTGAAAAGCAATGTCTGAAAGATCTGTGGGGCTGCAGAGATGGCTTAGTGGGTACAGGTGCTTGCCACCAAGCCTGATGACGTGTGTTTGATCCCTGGGTCTCACAAGGTGGAAGGAGAGAACTGACTCCTGCAAGGTGTCCTCTGACGACAACATGTGCTGTGCCATTGCACACCACATGCACATTCATGCACTCCTATGTACATACATGCACGCATGCG
The DNA here is from genome assembly GCA_902168415.1 of Peromyscus melanophrys. NCBI lineage: Eukaryota > Metazoa > Chordata > Mammalia > Rodentia > Cricetidae > Peromyscus > Peromyscus melanophrys. The sequence goes on from CABHPR010091257.1 coordinate 12,423, forward strand.
CACACACACACACACACACACACACACACACACACACGCACGGTGTGTGTAATAGGTTAGAACTGTATTGTTCTAAAAGGCAGGGGTGGGAGTTGAGATAGACTATCTCCAGAGGATTTATAAGAAAATGGTGACCATGTGGCCTTCTGTGCCCTCTAGGAACTGGAAGTAGGGGATAATAGTGGGTAGACTCCTTCTTCATCCTACA
>CABHPR010091258.1:0-18532 GCA_902168415.1 Peromyscus melanophrys
TGTGTGTGTGTGTGTGTGTGTGTGTGTGTGTGTGTGTGTGTTCTTTCAGTTTGTTTTTATGCTGGATTACATTTGATAATTTTCATGTACTGAATCATCCCTGTGCTTGTGGAATGAAGCATACATGATTTTGGTGGTTGAACTTTTTGATACGTTCTTGTATTCTGTCTACAAAAATTTTATTAAGTATTTTTGTGTCTATGTTCATAAGCGAAACTGGTCTGTAATTCTTTCTTTGTTGAGTCTTCATATGGTTTGGGTCTGTGAGTAACTTTGGCCTCATAAAATGAATTTGGCAATGTTCCTTTGTTGCTATTTTGTGGCATAATTTGAAGAATATTGGTGTTAAGTCTTCTTTGAAAGTTTAGTAGATTTCTGTGCTAAAATTGTCTGGCCCTGTTTCTTTTCTTTTTTTTTCTCTCTTTTCTTTTTTGGTTGGGAGAGTTCTAATGACTGCTTCTATTTCAGTAGGAGTTACAGGTCTATTTAAATTGTTTATCTGATCTTGATTTAACTTTGTTTTAGATTTGTCTGATTTGGTGGAGCACCAGTTTTTAAAGTATGATTCTCTGGAGTTCTTCAGTGGCTGTTGTTTTGCCCTTCTTTTCATTTCTGATTTTATTAATTTAGAGATTCTCCTCCTTCTCTTAGTTAATTTGGATGGGGGTTTGTCTATCCTCTTGATTTTCTCAAAGAATGGATTCTTTGTTTCATTGATTCTTTGTACTGTTCTTTATGTTTCTATTTTATGGGTTTCAGCATTCAATTTGATCATTTCTTGCCCTCTACTCCTCTTGGGTGTGCTTAATTCATTTTGTTCTGGAGCTTTCAGGTGTGCTGGTAAGCTACTAGGATGAGATCTCTTCATTGTTTTTATGAAGGAACTTAGTACTATGAACTTTCCTTAGAGCACCACTTTCATTTTGTCTCATAAGTTTGGGTATGCTATGTGTTCATGTTCCTTGAATTCTAGAAAGACATTTCGCTTCATTATGTCTGTCTTGACCCATTTTTCATTCAGTTGAGAGTTGTTCAGTTTCACTGAGTTTGTAAGCTTTCTGCTGTTGTTGACACCCAGCTTTAATTCGTGGTGGTCTGATAGGATGCAGGGAGTTATTTAATGTTCTTGTATCTGTGGAGAATTGCTTTGTGTCTGAGTATGTAGTCAATTTTGAAGAAAGTTCCATGAGGTGCTGAGAGGTAGGTGTATTCTTTTGTGTTTGGGAGAAATGTTCTGTAAATATCTGTTAGGTCCATGTGGTTTATAATGTCTGTTAACTCCAGCATTTCTTGGTTTTGTTTTTGTCTGGATGACCTATCCATTGATAATAGTGGGGTACTGAAGTCTCCCACTATCAGTGTGTGAGGGCCAATATGTGATTTAAGCTGTAGTAGTGTTGCTTTTACAAACATGGGTGCCCTTGTGTTTGGGACATAGGTGTTAAAATTGAAATGTCATTTGGTGGATTTTTCTTTTGATGAGTATGTGGTGTCCTTCCCTTTGTTTTTGATTATTTTTTTTGAAGTCTATTTTGTTAGACAGTAAAATTTATATACTAGCTTGCTTCTTAGGTATATACATTTAGAATATCTTTTTCCAACACTTTACTCTGAGGTAATGTCTATCCTTGGACACTGAGATAGGTTTCTTGCATACAGCAGAAGGATGTGGCAATCTGAATATAATTGGACCCCATAATCTCACAGGGAGTGGTACTATTAGGAAGTATGGCTTTGTTGGAGTAGTCATGGCCTTGTTGGAAGAAGTGTGTCACTGTGTGTGTGGCGGGGCGGAGGGGGGGTGAGACCTCCTATGCTCAAGATATGTTCAGTGTAGAGACAGTTCTCTTCCTGTTGCCTGTGGATCAATATGAACTCTCAGCTCCTTCTCCATCACCCTGTCTGCCTGCATGCCTCCATGATGCAGGACTATGAACCTCAGAAACCTCTGAAGCTTTAAGACATTCCAATTGTTTTCCTTTATGAGAGTTGCCATGGTCATAGTGTCTTTTCACAGCAATAGAAACCCTAACTAAGACAGAAGTTGGTACCAGGGACTGAGATATTGCTGTGACAGGCCTAACCATGCTTTTGTTTGGAGGAATTTAGACTTTGATACTTGGGGTTAGGAAAGCAGTGGAATACTTATGCACTGATTAATGGGCCGTACTAGTGGGAACATGGGTGATTTGAACTGTGTTCTCAAAACTTGGTAGCTTCAGCATGTGGCTCTAGCTTTGGAGTCAAGAATTGAAGAAAAGGGTTATGGAATCTTCCTCAATGACTAAGGAAAGCCACTGAGGCAAGGAATGTGTCAGGGGTGTCCCTGAATGGAGGACTAGAGAGACCATAGTGTGAAGCTTATGAAGCTGAAGCCTGGATTACCTTGGGGACCCCAAGATGTTGGAGAAGCCAGAGTTGTGGGATACCTGCCAAGAAAAGCTGCTAATAGGGAGTGGAACCAGCCCAAGAGAAAGAAATGTGTTGCAGTCAACAAAGCTGAAAGGAGTTGAAGTTCTGAAGAGTGTTTTGACATCCAATATGGAGATGCAGAGTTTAAAGTTTGCCCAGAGGTGATTTTTGGTCTTGCTTTCATCCATTATTTGTTGGAAGTATGTGATCTGTTTTATTTTTATTTTTATTTTATAGGGAATTAGAGTTAAGAGATTGCATGAATTTCAGAAGAGACATTGAATATTGGACTTTAAAACATTCTTGAGTCTGTGATAGACTATGGGACTTTTGAAATTGGGCTAAATGCATTTTGTTTTATGATACTGTTACACACTTTTGAGGGCCAGGGAATGGAATGTGGTAATTTGAATGTAATTGGCTCCCACAAGTTCATAGCTTTCTGTTTTCCCTGGCTATTATTGTGTTTTTACACTGGTGTCTAGGCATCTGGGTTTGGGATGATTATAGGTCTAGGTGCTGATTTCTGAGTTTGTCTTTGTTGGGTGGATGTTTTGTTCCTTGGTTTCTGTTTCCTTTCTGGATTTTCAGAGACTGTGATGACTATGTATTGTCTGTTTTACTGGCCTGCTCAGCTGGTGCATTCCCAGTGAATGCCTGCTGGTGTTGGAGGCTGGCATAGTAGAATGAGTTGGGGGAAGGAATGTTGTGGGAAAAGATCTTTGTTATCCATTGGTGTCTTATTTAGAGTTTCTATTGCTGTGAAGAGATACCATGACCACAGCAACCCTTATAAAGGAAAATATTCAAATGTGGTGACTTACAGTTTCAGAGATTTAGTCCATTATCATCATGGCAGGACATGGTGGCATGCAGGGAGACATGGTACTAGAGAAGGAGCTGAGAGTTATATGTCTTGATCTGCTGGCAAGAGAAAGTAAACTGAGTGCCATATTGTGTGTAGCTAGAGCACAGGAGACCTCAAAGCCCACCCCCACAATGATACACTTCCTCTAACAAGGCTACACTTCTCCAACAATGCCACATGTCCTAATAGTGCCACTCCCTATGGGGGTTGGTCTCTTTCAAACCACCATAATTGGGTGTGTGATCAAAGATGAAAGGGAGATTGCAGCCAGTTTCCTGTTATAGGACTAAATATAAGACCTGGGAGTACTGGGTCTCAGGAGCAGTAGGAAAGGTGTGGTTCAGCCTTCAGCCTACTTGTTGCCAGGGATGAGTGGCCCTTGGTTTAGCAAGGGTTGCCTGCTGGGGTTGGGGTCTGAGACAAAGCAATGAGTCAGGGTAGGAAGGTTAGAAAGGAAAGATCTGTGGGATCCACAAGAGATGGGAACAGGGGGCCAGTGAAGGCTGCCATGGGTGATAAGCTGCATAGATGGAGTTGAGACTGGGGTATTGGACCTCGCAGAGCAGAGAAAGAAAAGAAGGTCTGCTGGCAGTCTACCTTGGTTTCTGGGCAGGTATAGCCTGTGGGTTAGTAGGGGGTGCCTGCTCGAGTTGGGTGTTAGGATAAAGTAATGGGAGGATAATTAAAAGTGAATGAACTGTGGGATCAACAGAAGATTTAGGCAGGGGCCAAGGAAGTCTGTAGCCCTTACAGTCCTGGAGATGATTAGATTTGAAGGAGGAGGTAGGAGGGGTTAGTGTATTCAGTTAGCTTACCTGTTTCCTTGTTCTGCTTAGCTGGTGTGTTCCCAGTGGATGTCAGCTGGTATTGGAGCCTAGGATAATGATTTGAGCTGGCAGAAGGAAGGGAAGGGAAGAAGATCTTTGTGATCCACTGGAGATGGGGTCAAATAGAAAAGAGAGAATGAAATGCGTTTCCTGTTACAGAGCTGGAAATGAGACTGGAGGGATTGGATCTTAGGAGCAGTGTTCTTGGATATTTTGTTCATATTTATAATAATTTAAATAGTTTTTTCTGAAATTCATTTATAGCATATTTCTACTTATAATTTATTTTCATAGTAACTAAGATCATGTAACTTCATTAAATTCATTTATCTAGTTGATATTCATTAGTAATGGTCAGAATAGAAAATTTAATATTTCTCCTAGTTTTTAGATGGTATGGGGAAAATACTTATTTTTCTTTTTTGACTTCTATTGAAAAATAGATTTTTTTCCTACAGTAGATCTTGATTCCCTCTACTTTATCCAGTCCCTCGCCACCTCCCTAATTATCAGATACTATCCCATTCTCTGTCTCTCAATAGAAAACAAATAGGTTTCTAAGGGATAATAATAAAATACCATAAAACAAAAACAAGCACATTGGAATAGGAGAAAGCAAACAAAGAGAAGGGAAAGAGCAAAAGAAAGGGTACAAGGCATAGATATAGACACAGAGACACACTTGTTCCCATACTCAGGAATCCCCAGAAAAACAAAACACTGGAAGCCATAATATATGTATATACACGAAGGACCTGTAGGGAAAAATGAAAAGAGGAGAAATAAAAGATAAGAGAAGATAAAAGCCCTGACATGATATTATGAGACAAGGAACCTCCAAATATGTCACTGAGCTTATTTTCTGTTGGCCATCTACTGCTGGGCATGCATCCTGCCCTTATAAGGAATTTGTTTCAGTGAGACTCCCTTTGAGAAAACTAAATTTTCATCTGCAAGTGGTTATCATTTGGAGACAGCCTCTAGGTAAGGGATGGGTCCACTTCTCCTTTCAGCTCCAGGGCCTCATCAGGTTCAGACCTGTGCAGGGTCTGTGCATGCTGCCTCAGTCTCTGTGAGTTCCTGTGTTGCATCTGTCCTGTTGTGTTTGGAACTTGTTTCTTTTTGTCACTCATCTCCATCTGGTTCTTAGACTGTTTCCACCTCCTCTACTTGGGGGTTCCCTAAGCTCTGGGGGGAGGGATTTGATGGAAATAGTCTAGGGTTCCAAGGTCTCTCACTTTCTGCATATTGTCTTGTGTAAGTCTTTGTATTTGCTTCTGTCTGCTTCAGGAGGAAGCTTTTCTTTCTTTTTTTTTTTTTCAGTGTAAGAGATTTACTTTTCTCTCAAAGGAAAGAATATCCCACAGTTCAGATTTACATAAGTAGTGCCTTCTTTTAACTAAATTAAAAACAAAATGCTATCCTGCCTGTAAAATTAGAAATAGTTCTAGTCCATTTTACAGAATGTCCTTTTCTGATGATGGCTATACACTCATAGATCAGCAAGACACTGATCTATGAGTATAGCAGAAAGTCATTAGGAGTTATTTTATTCCTATGTTCCTTTAGTAGAGCAGTGCTATTTAGTTTCCCCTACGTCGTTGGGCTATCTAGTCTCAGGTTCTTGGTCACCCAAGCAGCATTGGGTATGGGTTCCATTCCTATAATCTGGGGATTTCCTCAGTGTCTGTTGTTAAATGCCCCCTTCATCTGTAATTTTGTTAATTTAGATCATTTCTCTCTGCCTTGTTGTTAATTTTGTTCAGACTTTCTCAATCTTGTTCATTTTGTCAAAGAACCAAGGCTCTTTTTCACTGATTCTACATATGGATTTTTGTTTGTTTGTTTTTTCTATTTTATTCATTTCAGCCCCGAGTTTACTTATTCCTTACTGTCAGCTCCTTTTCACTGGGACTATCCCCCCCCACCCTTGAGCTTTCATGTGTGCATTTAAGTTACTAGTATGAGATCTCTCCATTTTGTAAAATGTAGGCCCCTAGTGCCATGAACTTGCCTCTCATCGCCAATTATGGCCCCTAAGTTTGGGTAGGTTGTGTTTTCATTTTCATTGAATTCTAGAAAGTCTGTAACTTCTTAATTTCTGTCTTGGCCCATTTTTCATTCACTAAAGAGTTGTTCAATTTCCATGAGTTTGGAAACTTTCTGTTGCTGTTGATATCCATGGTGGCCTAGTAGGATGCAAGGAGTTATTTTCAATTTCTCGTAAATGTTGAGATTTGCTTTGTATCTGAGTGTGTGATTAATTGGGGGGGGGGAGAAGGTTCCATGAGTTGCTGAGGATATTGTATATTCTTTTGTTTCGGGGTGAAATGTTCTGTAATACCTGTTAGGCCCGTTTAGTATATGATGATATTTCACTCCAGCTTCTGTTTTGTCTTTTTTGGATGTTCTGTCTGTTGGCAAGAGTAAGAGTTCTAAAACCTCCTAAGATCAATGTGTGGGGAGATAAATATGTGATTTAAGCTGTAGCATTGTTTATTTCATGAACTTGGGTGCCCTTGAGTTTGGGGCATAGATATTAAGAACTGCAATATCCTTTTGGTGGATTTTTCCTTTGATAAGTATGTAGTGTTCTTTATATCATCTGATTAGTTTTGGTTTGAAGGCTAATTTTTTTCAGATATTAGAATGTCCACACCAGCTTGCTTCCAAGGTCCATTTGCTTAGAATATCTTTTCTCATCCTTTTGTCTTGAGGTAATGTCTATCTGTAATGTTAAGGTATGCTTCTTAGATGCAACAAAATATTGGGTTCTGTTTTCATAACCATCCCATTAGCTTGTGTCATTTTACTGGGGAATTGAGACCATTGATATTGGGAACTATCAACAACCAGTGTTTCTCGATTCTTGTCATTTTGTTGTTGTGATGTGTGTGTCTTTCCTCCTCTTTTGATATCCTGGTCTGGGATTATTTAGTCCTTGTGTTTTCTAAGGTGTGATTAACCTGTTCAGTTTGAAATTTTCCTTCTAGCACCTTCTATATGGCTAGATTTTTAAATAGATACTTGCTGTGGGGTGGTCTGTATGTCAAACATGTTGCTTATTGGTCAGTGAATAAAACACTGATTGGCCAGTGGTCAGGCAGGAAGAAGTATAGGCGGGACAAGGAGGAGAGAATTCTGGGAAGTGGAAGGCTGAGGAGACACTGCCAGCTGCCACCATGACAAGCAGCATGTGAAGATGCCGGTAAGCCACAAGCCATGTGGCAAGGTATAGATTTATAGAAATGGGTTGATTTAAGATATAAGAACAGTTAGCAAGAAGCCTGCCACGGCCATACAGTTTGTAAACAATATAAGTCTCTGTGTTTACTTGGTTGGGTCTGAGTGGCTGTGGGACTGGCGGGTGAGAGAGATTTGTCCTGACCGTGGGCCCGTGTAGGAAAACTCTAGCTACAGATACTGCATGAATTTGGTTTTTTATCATGGAATGTCTTTTATTCTCCATATATTGTGATTGACAGTTTTGCTGCATATAGTCGTCTGGGTTGGCATCTGTGGTCTCTTAGAGTCCTAGCACACCTGCCCAGGCCCTTTGGGATTTAGAGTCTCCAGTGAAAAGTCTCCTATTACCCTAATAGGTTTGCCTGTATATGTTACTTGGTCTTTTTCCCTTGCAGCTTTTAATATCCATTCTTTGTTCTGTACATTTATTGTTTTGATGGTAACATGCTGAGGGGAATTTCTTTTCTGATCCAGTCTGTCTGCTTTAGTGTTCTGTATGCTTCTTGTAACTTTATAGGCATTGCCTTCTTTAGGTTATAAAATTTTATTCAATGATTTTGTTGAATATATTTTCTGTGCCTTTGGTCTATGTTTTTTCTCTTTCCTTGATTCTTACATTTTGGACATTTGGTATTTTCATAGTGTCTTGGATTTCCTGGATGTTTTGTGCCAGGATGTTTTTAGATTTAACATTTTCTTTCATGGATGTATACATTTTTTTCAAACTTGTCTTCAATGCTTGAGATCCTCTCTTGCATCTCTTGTATTCTGTTGGTGAGGCTTGCCTCTGAGGTTCCTATTCAAGTTCCTCCATTTTTATTTTTCAAATTTCCCTCAGTTTGGGTTTTCTTTATTAATTCAATTTCTACTTTCAGGTCTTGAACTTTTATTCATTTTATTCTAATACCTGTTTGAATTTTCACAGATTTCTTCAAGGGAATTTCCTCTACTATATTCATAATGGATATCTTAAGGTCTTTTCTTGTGCTTCAACTATGTTGTATTTCTCAGGGCCTACTGTGGTAGGGTTTTTCTGCTCTAGGGGAAACATATTGTCTGGCCATTATTTATTTTGTTTTTATGCCAGTGTCTAGGAATCTGGGTTTTGGATGGTCATAATTCTAGGTGCTTATATCTGGTCTTGTCTTTGTTGAGTAGGTGATTTATTCCTTGGTTTCTGTTGCCCTCTGTGGTTCTTAGGAAGGCTAAGGTGTGCTGGCTATGTGTTGCCTGGTAGGGAAATAAATCTTCAGGGATCCTGTTAGATGTGGCAGTGGGGGTTCTGAATAGAATGTGGTTCTAGGTATTGGGAACTGACACTTATAAATGATGATGGGCTAGAAAAGCGGGAGCTGGGGGTGTCCACAGGATGGAAGAAAGCAGGGTGTTTCACCAGGATCTGCTTAGTCCCATGGAAATGGGTGTAGAACATGAGGAGAATGGGGGACTGGATTTGGAGGAGAAGAAGGAGACTGAAGATCTGAAGCATGCTTAACTGTTTGTCTGGCCTACTCGCTTCTCTGACAGCCTTGACTAGAAGATTCCCAAGGAATACTCGGTGAAGTTGGAGTCTGGGACAACAGGATAAAAGTTGGAGGAGAATATCTATGTGATTTTCTGTAGATGGGGGCATAGAGGAAGGGGAGGCTGAATCAGGCAATCTACTGCAGAGCCAGGTTTGAGACATGTTCATAGTTTATAATTATTCTTATATGTTGTATTCAACTGAAAGTATTGTTTAGATTTTGTAATTTCATGTATGTATACAAGTATCTCAACCCTACCTACCCCTCACTCCATCCCTCCAACTTTCCCTGGATTCCAACATATCTCTCTTTCAACTGTATATCTCCCTTTCTGTTTATAACCTACCAAATCCTCTTTGTGCTTCCTATATATTCATGGGTGTAAGGTTTGAGGCTTTTGATGAACATTAATAGTGAACATTAGTTTTCTTTCCTGTAACATATTCATCTGGTTTATAAATAAAGGCAATGCAATGAATTTGGAAGAATTTCTTTTTAATATTATTTCTGTTTGTAGGATTAGGGACTAAAAGAATGGTTTTAATTCCTCTTTAAATGTTCTATAGTATTTACTAGTAAAGTCATTTAAACTGGACTTTTCTTTGTAGGGAATTTTTTTAAATTCTAAGTAAATGTCTTTTATAAACAGGTATATCAATTTTTCTATTTACTTTTATCTCATACAGCATGTGTCTAGAGAGACCTTAAGAAGTTTTCACCATTTAATTTTTAATATCTAATTTATTGGTATTGAATTATATATATTATTTCCTTAATACTTTTTTCATTCTCATTTACACTTTCATTATAATGAAGTTCTTTTTGTTCTTCTCATAATCAGTAATTGCAAGTAATCTGACATCAAATTCATTGAGGGTTCACCAAGGAATGTGGAGGAATATACCCAGTGAAATTCCATTGGGGGAAAATTATAGTCCTTTTCCCAGGAGGAATGAAATCTAACACCAAGCATATGCTGTCATGAGTCAAATCTGAACTTGACAGGATAATTTGGAAACCCTTTGGGTAGCCCATAGTCAAGGGAGAATATTGAAAAAAAAAAGTTTAATCTTTTCCTTCTATCCCAAGAAAGATAACTAGGAATTGTAACAGGTATTCCAGAGCAAAGGTAGGATAAGGACAAACCAATGTGATACAAAAATGCCCTGCTGTTTTGTTCACAGCTTTTTCTAATGAAGTGTTCATTTGAGTATTTCATATGTTTTGTTGCCTTTCTGTGCTTCCCTGGAGACATTTTACACAGTTTGTATTGATTTAATTGCTTCTTTCTGGGTAAACAAGGGCATAGACGTTCATTGTTTCTCTTCCTGCTGAAATTGACATTTATCTAATCACTAGGCTTATATAGAAGAGAAGTAATATTACATACCACATATATTTACATAAGGAAATAATAGATTTATATACCTTGAAATGTCTTATGATGCTATTGAAAACATGATACAATTTATTTACTACAACTAAGCTATAGGATAGATTATTGCTCCTTTTAACAGGTAGAGGAAAACGTACCCTTAAAGAGTTCGTGTAATTGTCTCAATACTGTAGGATGATTATGTAATATTCGGATGTATGTTTATAAAACTTTACAAAAATCACAATATTAAATAGTATATACACAAATACATACAAAAATATATAGTCATAAACTGGTAGTTGTTTTTGTTCCTCCATTTTTATTCATTTTATATACAAGGGAATATACACATATCATAAAAAATACTTCATATTTTCTTCAACCGGGAAATTACATACTAGATAAGTAGAGAAATATATAGATGGATAGACTGACCAATAGACAGCAAGCTAAATAGGTGGGTAGATATTTGCTTAACAGCTTCTTGTTGGTGAGATTTTTTTAGAAGAAGACTATTCTAGAGAATACCTGTAATTGCTTAGTGCTTAACTTGGCATGTACTGTCAAAACACCAGAGGCAAAATCAAGTCAGCAAAACATCCAGGACAGCTTCAAAATAGAGAATCGGTGTCAATAATGTACACCGCCAGGATCCAATCAGGATAGTATGCTTGAGAGACAATGGTAAGAAAAAATGCAATAAAGCTGTAACTGATGTTTTCAACTGTCAGGTCTGTTTCAAGGGGAAATGTGGAATGAATCAATTTTAAATCCCAGAAATCAAAAGGATAATTTAGAAAAACACTATCTTCTTATCAGTCTGACTAATAGTTCACTTTTGCACCAACGTCTATTTCCCACAAATGTTGGAGTGTTGTTGGCTATAAAGAGACACCTCAAAAACAATTGTAAGATTAGAAATTTACGTGCTATTTAGAAGTCACTGTTAATTTTTATTTTCTTTTTTTGTTTATATATTTATTTTTTGCTTTTACATCCCAATAGAAATTTGCCTTCCCTCCTCTCTTCCAAAACCACCCCACTATCCACTCCTCTTCCACTATTTCTCTTTAGCTACTGAGCCTCCCATGGATATCAGCGAGCCATAGTATATCAAGTTGCAGTGAGACTAGGCACCTCCTCTGCTATTAATGCTAGATGAGACAATCTGGTATGAGAAATGGGTTCCAAAAGCAGGCAACACAGAGACAATCCCTGCTTTCACTGTTCCGAGTCCCACAAGAAGACCAAGCTACAGAACTGTAACATATATGCAGAGGGCCTAGGTCACTCCCATGCAGGCTCCCTGGTTGTTGGTTTAATCTCTACGAGCCTATACAAGCCCAGGTTCATTGTTTCTGTGAGTTTTCTTGTGGTGCCCTAGACTCCACTGGCTCCCCCAATCCTTCCTCCCCCTCTTCTGCGGATTAATGTTTGGCTGTGGGTCTCTGCATTTGTTTCCATCACTTTCTGGGTGAAGCCTCTCTGATGACAGTTGGGCTAGGTACCAATCTATGAGTGTAGCAGAATACCATTAGGAATCATTTAATTGACTTTTTTGGTAGTCATGTTTGGTTCTATCATAGGTCTCTGGAGTATCTTATCTCTGAGTCCTGGCCCTTAGGGGTGAGTGCCCTTTCAGGGTATAGGTCTCTAGCTGGGCCAATCATTGGTTGGTCACTCCCACAGTTTCTACACCATCATTACCCAGTACATTTTGTAGGCAGGACAAATTGTAGGTCCAAGGTTTTGTGGCTGGGTTTGTGTCCCAGTTCCTCCCCTGGAAGTCATGCCTGCTTACAGGAGATGGCCGGTTCAGGCTCCATATCCCCTATTGCTAGGAGTCTTAGCTAGGGTCACCCTCATAGATTCCTGGGAGTTTCCATTGCTCTGGATTTCTAGCTCATCCCATATGTGCCCCAGATTGATTTTTATTTTGTAATGAAACACTAAATATGTGTACAAACAGACAAACCATGCCATCATTCATATTGCTGAAATTTGTTCCTATAAAGCCCTCAGTATGATCCTAGAAGGCTTATGAAAACTGTTTTTAGATTTCTCTTTTGACTTTACTATGGTAGTAGCTTTGTCTTTTTTTGTTTGTTTGTTTGTTTTTTGTTTTTTCGAGACAGCGTTTCTCTGTGTAGCTTTGCGCCTTTCCTGGAGGTAGCTTTGTCTTTATGGATAATACATGATAACAGTAGCATTTTCTGTGACAGATTCATAGAGGAGAAAATACTAAAAAGCCTCTACGACCTTTCTATGAGGTCAAAATTTTTTTAAATATTCTCATCCTTTCAGCTGCCTAAAGATACAAGTTCTTGTTAATTCTCAGTGGTGGATTACAATAAGATATGTCTATCTGCATCAATGTCCTATGCATACAACACATAAATATCTGAATAAATTCACGGGTTTGGTAATTAACATTTTATGCCTAGAGAATGAGACAGGCCATGTATGAAGTTATGAAATCCCCCTCGATGTATTTTGTGTACACATGTCTTAGAATCATCTCATAAGAAAAAGAGCTTTGAAGGAACCGTGATGTGACACAAAAATCTCACAGTTTAATCCCTAGTCTTAATCTCAAAGGGAATTTTTTAATGTATCAATATAGTTAAAGGAAAAAAGGTGTTGGGAAGGAGAGTCAGAAAAATCAAAATATGGAAATACCATAATAAAAACCATTCTTTTATGTGCTGTTTTAAAACTAAAAAATATATACAATTGAAAACTCTTCCTGAATAATTTTTACATAGCTGAGGAATAAGGAAAAAAATGTCGTGTGACAATGACCTCCAGTCTAGTGGGAGGAAATATTAAACCAGCACAGGATTACACACTGCAGAGTCACATAGGTGAATGGCGCTAGTGATCTGGAGAAAGAAAACTTGAGCTTCTACTATGTCCATTGTGGACCAGTACCTATACTGAGCCTTTAGACTTATTTAATCCTCATATTTTACCTTTTGATGTAAATATAGTTTCAGTGTTTTGTGGAGGAAGGAAATGAAAGATAGAAGAATCAAATAACTGTTCCAAAGTCATATAAACAGATGGCAACAAACTGAGATGAAAAGTCATCTGTCGCCTTCCAATTCCTAAAGCTTTTGTATTATGCTGTTTTTCCATCATGAGAAGTTTAAAGGTGTTTTATACCAACTGTTGGCAACTTCTTGTCTTATTAGTAGTGTTACAAATAAGAACTGTAATTTTAGATAGTAGCGAAGTCTGTGAACCAAATAAAACAGAGTATTATGACAGAAAGTGATTGAGGGCAAAGATGAGAATCACAAATCTCCAGTGTGAATATTTGAGATAAAACAAATAATTAGAAGGAGTAACTGAAGAAGAAGCAACTGAAAATATTCTAAAATAGGGAAGACTCACATATTTGAAGATCAGCAACAAGGTCACACTCTGAAGAAAAACAGAAGAGGAAACAGAATACTGAGGGATTTTATATATATACAGCATTTGGTATGACATGAGGAAAGAAAGAGTTTTAATTTTAGATTGCAGCAGAAAAGCATTAGGAGACTTTGCCTGGGGAAGAGCTACATTTTAACTCACATTGAAACATACAGGTTAGTGTAACATGAATCTTAAAAGTTCTTATTAATAAAATCAAACCTGAGGCCAGTTATTGGGTGAACGCTGGAAGATCAGAGAGACAGAACAGGCCACAGCTTCCTCACCTTGCCAGTTTCTCAGTTGATCTTATTTCCTCAGTCTGGAAGCCTCTGAGTCCTCATATCCAAATGGATCTCAGCTGAACTGCTGCTAGAAGCCTAAAAGCTTAACCAGCCAAATGCTTCTAGTTTCTGGTCCTCACGCCTTATATACCTTTCTGCTTTCTACCACCACTCCCTGGGATTAAAGGCGTGTTTTCTGGGATTAAAGGCGAGTCACCATGCTTGGCTGTATCCTTGAACACATGGATTTCTGCCTCTGGAATGCTAGGATTAAAGGTGTGAGTGCCACCATTTTCTAGCCTTTGTACCTAGTGGCTGTTCTGTCTCTGACCCCAGATAAGTTTATTAGGGTGCACAATATTTTGAGGAACACAATACCACCACAAGTTAGTTGTGGATTTATGTGGGGAAGAGACTTAAGAATGCAATAATGGAAACAAAGAAACCAGTGAAAAGAAACTGCAGCAGAGAAGTAAGAGAGGCCAGGAAGAATGGTAGAGAACTTGTGGAATTTGGAAGACACACTTAGGTTTAGAAAGAAAACAAAGAATTTTCAAGTTAAATCTGCAAAGAGTTTCTTATGAGTTTAATATATTGAATGAGTTAGAAAGAGAATTCAAGACTTAAGTGTGCAAGACCCTTCAATTGAGTAATTAAATTCCTCTAAGAAAATGGTATTTTCAGTCAGTTGGATGCAGACGATTTAGGAGAAGAGACATATTTGATGATGGTGAAAGAGGGGGTAAAAAAAGATGAAAATGCCTTTTAACACGTTTATTCAATATTCTGTGAAAATGACACGCAGTCCGCTACACCCATGCAGCGATTTGAATGGGAATGCTCCCACAGGCTAATACATTTGAATAACTGGTCCATAGGTGGCAGAACTGTTTTGCAAGGATTAGAAGCTGTGCCATTGTTGTAGAGGTTGTGTCACTGGTGGGCTTGTGGTCTTAAAAGACTAGCACCATTCCCAATGTGCTCTCTCAGTAAACATGTGAACTCTCCGTTGTTCATGCTCTTGTGCGTTCACTTTGCCATCATGTACTCTAAGTCCGGAATCCTTAAGCCCAACTAATTACTTTCTTTTATAAGTTGCCTTGGGCATAGTGTTTTATCACAGCAATAGAAAAGTAACTAAGATAATATAGAAGTAAGGAATTCAGTCTGTTTAAATGCTATTAAAAGTAAGTTTGTCCATTATTCTAACATAAGCTCAAGCCAAGGAGCTATATGAAGTGTTGAAATATTCATAGCCTTGTATATGCTTTGCTACCTCATTATCACTTGGGCAATGAGGCATCTCAATATCACCATGAAATGCTTGTACAATATCATAGCTCATGCTTCCGCCTAGAATATGACAATAAAAGACTATGGCTTTCATTGCCAATACCTTCCTATATATTCAGAGACCAAATAGGTGTCATCCTTTTAAAATTGGCTTGGTTTACATAGTTTTCACAGGCAATCCATCAATACAACAAAGTTTCAGATAGATATATGTTACAAAGGCAAACAACTTTCACCCTCTAGGATGCTATAGCAAACTAAAAGTATGTTTTAACATGAGAACTCGAACAGATTCCTGTGTTATTTTTATATGTAATTTGATCTTTATATGTGTCATTCATAAAATAGTGATATTATTACTTATGTGGTTATTATGAGTGTTGCTGGAAAATTTCTCTCGAGCTCCCAAGTCCTGCCAGCTCCCAAGTCCCGCCAGTCCCAGAAACCACTTACAAAATAAACACACAGACGCTTACATTATTTAAACTGCTTGGCCATTAGCTCAGGCCTATCATTGTCTAGCTCTTACTCTTATATTTAGCCCATTTCTATTAATCTCTACTTTGCCACGTGGCTCGTGGCTTACCGGTACTTTACATCTTCCTTGTTCTGGCCGCGGCTCCAGGCAGTCTCTCTATCCTTCCTTCCTCCTCAATTTTCCTCTCTGTTAGTCCTGCCTATACTTCCTGTCTGGCTATTGGCCAATCAGTGTTTATTGACATATAGCGATATCCACAGCACTTCCCCTTTTTTTTCTTTTTCAAAAAGGAAGGTTTTAACTTTAACATAGTAAAATTACATATAACAAAACAATTATCGAGCAAGAATTACAGTTACAATATTAAAGAAGATATCCTATCTATCTTATATTTATGAGTTTAAGGTTTTATATCTAACTTATCTTTTATCATAACTGAGGAAATTACAACTATCTAGTCTTCAACCACATCAAAGACCTCAGAAGGATATAATACTACCTGAGAAATGGAGAAGATGCAAGCAACTTTCGGGAGTCTTGCAGGGTAGACAGAGACAGCTGACAGCCTGGACAGTCATTCAAAGTTCTCTTGTAAAGTTGGGGCATCTGTTTTCAGCTCATAGGCCTAGAGTCTCTTAGTCATTTTTTTCTGTGTCCTGTAGAATGTCTGGCAGTTTCCTCTGCAAAGCAGGAACCTGAAGGACCATTTTGTCAAGCAAAGTTCAGTGGTCACCTTCCTATGGGTCCTGCATGTCCAGTCGATCAAGCAGTCCAGGCAAGAACAGTTTCTTGTCCAAATGGCTATTTTTGCCAAGGTGAAGATAAACTCCATATGGAGTGTCTTCGATGCCCATCCTCCTCTGAAGTAAATCCAGTGTTGCCAGGAGCAGATATGTCTCACTGTCCAGAACGTCTAAATTTTTAAAACATTTTAAATGCCATATTCTGTAGGTCTTTGAAGTATTTGAAGATTACCTATCTATCTGAAGTATATCTATGTATACCTAGAAGACTTAACTAACATGGCTACAAATATGATCATCATAGATGACTAATTATTAATCTATTTCTTAATTATCCATTACAATTTCAAATGAGTTACATAAACATAATACCTCCAACAAAAGTAGAAATATACACACAGTATAACAGAATCAACTTTAAGTTTATATCAACAAACTAAAATTTATATCAATGTAAAACATTTTAAACATAAACTAAAATCTATACCAATGTAAAACATTTTAAACAAGTTGTTGCTCTTTAAAAATAGATTTATTAATCTACCCTTTTATCCTATCATTTCTATATCTTATGTATCTATATCCCCTTTTCTTTTTTAGAAAGAGATTGCATTTATAATTAACCTGTTTTAAATAAAAATATTGGTTTTTCTCTGTCCCACACCAGAGGGCTCTTCTGATTTGGGACACAAGAATCTTTTAACCTTTTTATTTTAGGAATATGTCTGGGTTTAGAGAGGGAGTGAGCCCATTCCATCTCCAAAGCCAGCTTGGTATATTTGGGAATTTGGGCGTAGATTCTCTTACTACTTCCTGCTGGAAGGGGGCGCTGTACCTTATGGGGACACAAAGAACATATTAGGATTATGGAGTAGTCCGTGAGAGTGTATTGTCTGAGCCAGTTGCCTTGAAACGGTTCTGGATGTTGGATCATCTGGGCCTTGGTGTCATTGGAGACCTTTCAGGTGATCTTGGCTGGTCAAACCTGATGTATCTTAATCTGGAACAAATCCATAGCCTCTGGCTTTCTGTGGAAACAAAAGCAGAACTTCTTTTCCAAAGCAACATATCCTTATATCCAAATTTTGAAGTCAAGATACCTTTAAAATTTATATTTTGGCATAACTTAACAGCTTTTAAAATCAAATGTTTTTCTTCAGTTACGAATATCAAAGAGAACATAATGCAGATTTTTTGTGTGATAGCCATCTTTATGTGGCTTATTTTAAAGACTTTATTTTTAAAAACTATCTATTTGTTTATATAAATGTTTTTTTTTTGTCTTTTAAGCCTACGTACATCTTTACATACTTTGTAAACTATTCCATCTGAATCAGTCTTATTGTGAACCTATCGGTTTAAACTGCAACCTTGTAAGCCTGAAAGGGCGCTGTGGCTGCTGGCTCCACCCATTTCAGCTTTCCAACATGGCGGTGGTACTTTTTCATCAGTTCTGGGAGTGATCAACTCTCAGAAGTAGTGGGTCTATGCTTTTATCAAAGCAGCGTGTAGCCCAGAAACGTCTTTTTTTTTTTAATACTATTAAAGACTAAATGTACCATACAGTGTAATGTGCTGCTGGCAGATCCCTCATTCCCGCCATACTGCAGGTCAAACACGCACGCCAGGAACCAGCCATACAGTAGCTCAAGCCCGCAGGCTGCGGCTAACTTGAAAGAGACAACTAGGAAGCTGTTTTAGCTCCGTTTTACAATCTTCTTTTTATGCTTTCTCAGGTTTTAAGTGGAAATTCCTGCCCCATGTTCTGGCGCCATTTGTTGCTGGAAAATTTCTCTCAAGCTCCCAAGTCCCGCCAGCTCCCAAGTCCCACCAGTCCCAGAAACCACTTACAAAATAAACACACAGACGCTTACATTATTTAAACTGCTTGGCCATTAGCTCAGGCCTATCATTGTCTAGCTCTTACTCTTATATTTAGCCCATTTCTATTAATCTCTACTTTGCCACGTGGCTCGTGGCTTACCGGTACTTTACATCTTTCTTCTCCTCGCCGCGGCTCCAGCCAGTCTCTCTCCTTTCACCTTCCTGTTCCCTCTCCT
>CABHPR010091259.1:16047-49182 GCA_902168415.1 Peromyscus melanophrys
AGAGAGAGAGAGAGAGAGAGAGAGAGAGAGAGAGAGAGAGAGAGAGAAACTGAGATTCTTACCACTGACACATTGAGTGTTGTGTCAGTAAAATTAACATTCTTATCTCATTCACCTTGTGGAAAGAGGTTCACACGTCACATGCCAGTGGGGGAGTGCACTGAGGTAGCCTTCACCCATAAAATGCATGTTTTATTAATTTATTCACCAAGCATTGAATAGTAGTGAGTTTTTCTGCATTTATTTGATACAATTCATGTGATTATCTATATCTGGCATTCAGCATGCCATGTGGTCAAGAAAGGTGATAGGCAATCGTGATTACAAATGAAGAGTAGTAGAGGCTGGGAGATCTCAGGATAAATCATATCCTGCAGACGTATTTGGATTGGCAAACAGTGTTTTCAAGAATTTCCCAAGATTCACTAGTTTGATGATTTTCTGCTTTTAAAAATATATATGTGGATTTGGAGAGTCTATAAACAGGCAAAAGATGGAGAACTATGGGGCTCATATAAGCGTATGGGCTGAGCTGAGGGCCGTTACTTCCAACAGTAAGTATATCCCTGAAGGTTAGAAATTATCTCCATGCTATACATACACTGCTTTGCTGTTTGTATTACCTGCCAGCCTTCTGCAATTCCTGGATTTCATAGAGAAGGTACTGTAAACTATCTAGTAAACTAATTCATCATGGTTGTATTTTCTTTTTTTCCTCCTATTGCAGTGGATAGTGAGACCCTTACAAAGACGTTCTTTCTTACTATTTTCAAAAACATTCTTTGTAGCCCAGCAGTGGCGGTGCATACCTTTAATCCCAGCACTCAGGAGGCAGAGGCAGGCGGATCCCTGTGAGTTCGAGGCCAGCCTGGGCTACAGAGTGAGTTCCAGGAAAGGCTCCAAAGCTACACAGAGAAAAAAAATTCTTTGTAAGTGCCTTACAACCCTTTAAAGGAAAAGATTCCCCACCCCCCCATTGGCTACTTTAATCTAGAAAAATGAAATCCTTCTACTCAACGGATTATTAGCTATGTTGTAAAATACAATTTTGAAAACAGATTCCCTGTAATTACCTACCCCAGTATTAGTACAACATCTGAATGACAGCCACTGAATAACATTATCCCCATACATAAAGCATATTTCCACAGTGGTAGCTCGAGATCAAGGTAGTTGGCCATCAGCTTATAGAAATTTCATATATATTTGCTTATGTCTAGAAAAGATTTTGTTTGTTTATTGTTGTTGTTGTTGTTGCCATATTTTGAGGATTTCACTAAAGCAATGGAGGAGACATATTTCATGTTAAAACGTGGTGAAATATAAAGAGAACACGCCTTCATTTCTGCTGATAGCGCTTTATTATATCTTCTATAAACTTTTCCTATTGATTCAAATAGACGGAGGAGAGAAAGTAGCTTGTGATGATTCCGGCATGTGTTCTTTTTAAATCATTTAATACTCAGAAACTTCACAAAGCAGTCTGCTGAGAAATGGACCACTCTGTTCAAGTTTTACCTGGGGGTAACTGCCTGAGATAGGAAAGGCCCTTCAGGGACACATTGACACATCCCCAGTGAGTGTTAGTGGACACAGCCTGCTATATTTTAAAGGATTTTTAATTTGTGTCTACTTCTTTAGGATGTAACAGATTAACTCCAGAGTTTTAAAAGTATCTTCCAGACCTGTTTAATATGCTTATCTGTTGATATAAATATTTAATGAAGCAATTTTACCAAGAAACATTCTACATGTTATTTAATGTTGAAATTATCATCTTTCTGCAAGTGTACACTATCAGCTGTCCTCAAGGAATTATGTTCTGAGGGCAGGTGGGGGGATCAGAAGTTTAATATCATCCTTAAATACATGGTCAAGGCCATCCTGGGCTACAGGAGACTGTCTCAAAAACATGCAACAAGAAAAAAATTACTATGTTCTTTCTTCAATTTGAATATTTAAAAAAAATCTATTCACCAATGAAAACTTCAGGGGAAAAAAAAAACCTGTAGAAAATTTATTATTTGTTGCCCATTTGTTGTTTATTATTTATTGCCCAGAAGTATAGATAAATGATGCTCAGTCCTTTGCCTCCTTCCTCTTCCATCTAGAAGTGATACAGTAGGTTGTGATACAGGAAGATTACACACTGTGGACGCACCATAAGAATAAGAATAATTTCTCCATTCTCTGTAGGAAACTCAATCTGTGACATGGAATTCCAACCAGCTGAGTCAACAGGCTAAGGGCAGATAATGCTGTTTATGCAAACGGTGCACAACAAATTTTCCCTTCAGAATAGCTCGTCTCAGTTCCCTTCCCCTCTCTCAGGCCATTTCCCAATGTTCTTTATTAACTCTTTATTCTGAATATGAAAATAGAAGGCTTCCTTTTTTATACTCTTGAGTATAAAAACATGCTGTCGTCAAGCATCCCAGGGACTGCTGTTCTTTTCTATAAATGCATGTCAATTCTGCCTCCTTTGGTTCATGTGATTCACACCCTCTTTTTTTAACAATTATTATTAATGCATATTAGCTGTACAAGTTGCTGGACTCACTATGATATTATCATAATGCCCATCTACTCTTCCATCCTTCCCCAATGACCTACACTCTTCAGTTCCTAGTAATCCCTCTCTGTTTTCCTTTCAAATAAACCTTTTTTTTTTTTTTTTTTTTTTTAGTTTCTACATAAAAGGCGTGCACAGTGCTGTTATTTCTGTATCTGGTTCATTCCACTTTCCATTCATTTGACTACAAGTACACAATACCATTCTTTTTGTGTCGGTGTTTGGTTTTTTCGAGATAGGGTTTCTCTGTGTAACAGCCCTAGCTGTCCTGGAACTCGCTCTGTAGACCAGGCTGGCCTCGAACTCATTGAGATCCACCTGCCTCTGCCTCCAGAGTACTGGGATTAAAGGTGTGAGCCACCACCACTTCGCTAAGATACCATTCTTCTCTGTAGCTGGATCATACTTATCTTCCTACCGTTGGTTGATGTCACAGTCTTTTAGCTACAAACTTTAACACAGGGACTTGCAGCAGAAGGGGAGACAGACGGCCAGAATGGCTGTAACACTGTTCTCTGGAAACTCCTCTCCCTAGGCATTCTACAACCATCCTAAAGGGCTGGTTTTTTACTACCCTGTGTATCATGGTCCCCAGAAACTCAATAAAGGAATTCAGGAACTCTTGCTGCTAAGAGTGTTTCCAGAATATTCATGTGCAAAAGGAATCACCTGGATGGTTTTTGAATTAGATGCCTAAGCTCCATTCCCAACTTTTTGTTCAGAAAGTTGGTTGTTGGCATCTCCAAACTTGCATTGTTGACCAGTTTCCAAGTGATTCTTATGCAGAAACAACACCTTGAGAAGCACTGGCTAGATAAAAAAAAAAAAAAAAAAGCAAGCTATTATGGGATTATAAAATGCTCTATTGGGCTGGAGAGATGGCTCAGCAGTTAAGAGCACTTATTGTTCTTCCAGAAGTCCTGAGTTCAATTCCCAGTACTCACACGGCAGCTCACAACTGTCTGAAACTCCAAGATCCAACACCCTCACACATGCAGGCAAAACACCAATGCACATAAAATAAAAATAAAAATAAACTATTTTAAAAAAATAAATAAAGTGCTCTACTCAGCAATACAAGAAATTTACCACTTTTAGACTCTAGCTCTTGCCTGGCTAGTCTACCCACTACAAAGGCTAGACAGGCTATCTATCTAGTGTTTGCCAGAGAGTGGCAAAGTGGACTTCTTCAAACTCTACAAGAAAATCTAGTTATTCTCCAATAGGAGTAATTGTGCCAACCAATAAGAGAAGAAAATGATAAAACTCGAGGGTGTTTCAGGAGCCTCAAGGGTGGAGTGGTCAGTGGTAAAAAGCAGGGCAGTCTCCTCCTAGCCATGTTGCCAGGCAGCCATCTCCAATGGGGTGAGCCTGAAGACTCCCCTCTCTCAGAAACAGGACACAGCTGTTCTGCCATCCACCCAACTTTCTCTTCTAATATCAGGAAAGCCGGCAGGGGATGAGCTGTCCACTCTACCAGCAAGGAATGACTCACATGCTTCTCTCTTCTGCTTCAACTTCGATAAAACTTATGAAGAGTGATTCTAACGTCATCTGCTAAAGTCCAAAGTGCCATAGCTATGGAACAGCATCAACAACGATACAGTTAGGAGTGTAGAAAAGAACTTTTTTTTTTCTAAATCAGCACTAGAGATTCAAAGAGAATACACATTTGTTGAGAGTTTAGTGCAGCCAGCAACCAAAGAGATCAGTGGAATCAAGCAACCAGAATGTCCATATTAAGTCAAGAACCATCTCTCTTTTTTCTTTAGTCATAAAAGAGCGCCCAATAGGTAGGCCATAATGGTTCTCAATTTAAATTGCCTTTTCCTGTCAAAATCAGAGTCGCTCTTCTGTCTCCTCCTGGTGTCATATGGCTCGTTCTTTTGTGGTGTTTGTTTGTTTGTTTCACCCTCCTCCTTCCTGTAAATTCAGGATCAGATAAGAGTCTGGTTAGATTAAGTTAACAGTTTTGGGCATGAACACTGCCACACTGACGTTGTGATGGAACGGCTACACTAGCAGCCACAAGCTATGTGAGTATTTGCCAGTGACACCGGTTTTAATCACTATCTTAAGTGGTGGGCTATCTCCATTGGAAAGGGAAGGTTTTCCCCCCTTGGCTATTAACAGATAATCTCTGGGGTGACATCATACACACTATATGAATATCCTTCCCCCAATCATCTCCCCCACCCAAGATTTTGCCTCCTATTGATAATCTTTGCCAGATTCATTGATCCCAGCAGATAACTGGTTTTAACAGTTCTTTCCAAGTTGTTTTTCTTATTTTTCAGAATAAGATTTGGATATAAATTCATATTCCCTCTCTCTCCCTTCCCCTCTCTCCCTTTCCCTCTCCCCCTCCCTCCCACCCTCCCTCTCTTCCTCCCTCCTTCTCCCTCTCTCTTTCTTTCCCTCTCTCTTTCTCTCCCTCTCTCTTTCTCTCCCTCTCTCTCCTTCTTCCTTCAGAACTCATGGAATTTTATTTAGTAAATGTTTTATGATCATTCATCTGTTCTTTACAGATACTTAATTTGTTCCGAAAATGGTCAGTGGAAACTGCTTGAAGCTGGTTCCAGTGTCTGTGCGTTTTCTTGCTTGGTTTGCTGGCACAAGGTAGCATAGTTGCTATTTTTACCTAACTGCCTCACACTTGGAACCATCCACATTTCCTTAAAGAAACCTGGTTCCTCTAGAGGAGGATTCAATAGACACAATCTGGGCACCAGGAAGTGCCACTGGGAAGATTTTTTTTATATAATTTTTTTATTTCATATTTATGGCCCCTTTTCTGATGAGCCACAAGTATACAGGATAAGTTCCTGGACTAACTTAAACAGTTTTGCTTCTTGCATACAAATGGTTTATCTTCTTGCTACTTCATAAATTAGCACTATGTAAATGGACAAACTCTTCAGGCTTTTGAGAAAGAAATATATTTATAGTTACCTCTCCAGCACCCATTGAATTAGACATTTTCACATTTTCTTTAAATTGCATAAAAGTTACTGAAATATCTAGAAAATACAGATACCTCCTAGCTCTGTATCAAGAATTACATCCTTAGAATAGTACATGGGATCATTGCCACTCAGATCACTTAACAAATTCAGTCCTCCCAAATTCAGCATCCTGATGGCTAGTCAGTCTTCTTTCAAGCTGGATGTGTTAACTTTATATCACAAACATGTCTAGCTTTGTCTGCCCTACACCCCCCCACCACCGCCCGTGTGTGTGTGTGTGTGTGTGTGTGTGTGTGTGTGTGTGTGTGTGTGTCTGGGTTTGTGTATGTGAATGTAGATACATGTAGTGTCCAGAGGCAGCAGATTCTCTTGGAGCTAGAGTTGCAGACAATTGTGAGTCATCCCACCTGGGTTCTGGGAATCAGATTCAGGTCCTCAGCAAGATGAACCATCTCTCCCAGCCCTGAAGCATATTATGTCCTAGGTGAAAGAGCAGGGCTGGAGGGGAGCAGCTCTTCATATCTTTGCCCTTACAGCCTCCAGTGTCCGTTGTACCCACGGGCATCACAGAGACCTGCTTCTCAGGTTGAATGGCTCTCCATTCTCTATCTACCCTCCAGTTTTTG
The DNA here is from genome assembly GCA_902168415.1 of Peromyscus melanophrys. Classification (NCBI taxonomy): domain Eukaryota; kingdom Metazoa; phylum Chordata; class Mammalia; order Rodentia; family Cricetidae; genus Peromyscus; species Peromyscus melanophrys. The sequence continues at coordinate 22,212 of CABHPR010091259.1, forward strand.
TGAATCCCATCTGCTGATAGCCTCCCAAGAAAGGCAGACAAAGCTAAAGTTTCGAAACTATTTAAAATATCTTTATTCCGCTGCCACAGTTGGTTAGTTTGCCGGAGAAAATCCTTCTATATTGACAGCCATTTTCTTTGGGATGGTGAGGGCATCTCCATGGTGGAGTCTGGCCGGCTTCTTGTTTGTTGCAGACAAGTGACAAGTTGAAAGTTGTACCTTTATCCTGTAAATCTGGCCACTTTTTTTTTTCCTAAAGCTTTCCATTTCCCGCTGAAACTTGATTATTTGATTGGTGGGTGTCTATTTTCATCCATTAGATTGAGTACTTTGTAGATACTTCATACCTCACACACACATGTGTGTGTATGCATGTACGTATACACATATATTTACACACACCATATATATACATACATCTATACATACAACATACATATACATGTATACATATTGTGTTGCGTGTATATATGAAAATATAATAAATTTTTTGACTTGTGCTTCCATCCTCTGTCCTTCAGCACTGTGGTCCCGTTGTTCCTATTTAGCATCTTTCAATATGTTATCAAAGCTAGCAAAGTGCATGCACTTTTACACACTGTGAATTACAGGCAACAGGAACCGTGTTTTTGATATCTTTGTATTCCCAGCACCTGGCATAGGGCCCAACACATAAAAGTACACAATTGATTTTGTATAAAACTGAATTGAGTAACCAAATCAAAAGATAAACTTTCCTAGCAATTATAATCTGGAGGGGGGTGGCTAAATGTATTTTTTTTTCATGACAGAATAAAGATGTTATTTTTTTTTTCATGGAACCACCATTGAAGTTTGACTTACAAAAACATACATGCCCGATGTCACTCCGAGCGATAAGCTAGGAAAGCAAACATTGTGTATTATGGATTGCTGAGATCATATTTATGGAAAGATAAGATTGCTGCTTTTCCTGTCGGTGTGTTTCCTCATGAGATACTCATCAAGTGCTGTTAGGCTGTCCATTTTTTTGTGTAATGTGGAGACAAACAGGGCAAAGGAATTTTTAAAATAACAGTGGGTTGACAGTAGAATTGAAGGTATATATTTATCCAAAATATTGTCCCTTCTTGTGAGCCATCCCAGAATAAGTAAAGCTCTGCAGGGGTGTCCAGCATCTCTGTTGAGTCGGGATCGCTAATAAGAACAGACATCCTTTTTGGCTGCATTTCCAAGGTTAGACACACTTTCTTGACTTGCGAATAACAGATGTAGGATTTATATTTAAAATAATGATTCACACCGTTATTGAAAGTCGATCATTTAAATCTGATAACATTAGAAGAGAAAAATGTCATAAAGAAAGTTAAAGTCAAAAATTTTAGCCGGGCAGTGGTGGCGCACACCTTTAATCCCAGCACTCGGGAGGCAGAGCCAGGCGGATCTCTGTGAGTTCGAGGCCAGCCTGGGCTACCAAGTGAGTTCCAGGAAAGGCGCAAAGCTACACAGAGAAACCTTGTCTCAAAAAAAAAAAAAGAAAAAAAAAAAGAAAAAAAAAGAAAAAAATTTTCCCCAAGAGTGTTACTTGGTATCAAGAAGGAAAAAGCATATTGGAATAAACTTCTAACACAATTGCACCAGGGTAGTGAGGAAGAGTTGTGTAGGTCTGAAGTCACTGATTTGGCCCTATTCAATGGGTGAGATTCCCACGTGTGACATTTCAGAGATAAGGGCTCTTTCCTTCTCTTCCTATGCCTGGAGGTGGTCCGGAATGAGAAGCTTACAAATCAGCTAGTCCGCTCATGGTCTCTCTCTTCTCTCCCTCCACTCCCTTTCCCTCTTTCTCTCTTAGTTTTCTTCCATGGGGCTTCATCTAAAAATCTCCAGGGTAAACTTGGTGGGGGAGGTGGGGCTTTTGTCTATGGCCATTTAAGCTCCAGTGAATGAAGGAATGGCTGCTTTCCTAAAACTACAGTTCCTCTGCATTGAGGTTTGGGCTCTGAGAGTGAGCCCTGCTTTCCATTTGCATATTCCAACCACAGAGACGTCTTGAAGGAGTATCGAGTTTGGGTTTGGAAATGTTTATACCATGGTCAAAGCATTCTCAAATAAAAAGCAATTAAAAAAATACTTATTTTAGAAGGAGAATTTGAATGTGTTTCCTTAGGCACTGGCTTGAGCTGAGAACTGTTACTAAAATATTGCTTCTTGGGTCTATTTCCTCCACTGGATCATTAGTTTCTTGAGGATAAGGACTGTCTGGGGTCTACTTTATATTCCTAGGGTATACCACGCAGCCAGGCACATAGCAAGCACTCAAATGTGTGTTGAGAGGGACTATTTGTCCATTGCCAGTTGTATAATTAGAATTTCTTTCATTCTTCCAGAGTTGGGAACAAAGCTGCAGTGACCAGCAGCTATTTTGAGATGCTGACTATCATGGAAATGTTCCCGACCTGCTTTGTTGGGATAGCCCAGGCACAAGAGCTCTAGCCAATAGAAAAACTGTTATCTTTTGTAAAACTTTGGAGCATGGACTGTAAAGCTATGCAAGAAATACCAAACTAGAAATGTTCTCATCTTGGCCCCGCTGCTTATCTGCCAACTGTGGTAAAGCTACTACATCTCTCAGGGCTGTTAATTTCTTTCCCTGTCTATTCAGGGACTAGTATTAAATTATACAAAACTCCCACCCGCCCCCCAGCATCAACAGCCACATTAAGTTCATCTTTGTGTTCCAATTCAATGCTGGACTCATAATACATGGTTAATATTTATCAGTTGACTTAGATTGAAGCTGCCCCAGGAGCTCTAAAACATTACAACATTTCAATTCAAGTCTAACATTGCTTTTGATGTCAAGTTTAAAATTAAAATGTAAGTGGCCTCCAGGCCAGTGTTGATTTATTCTCACTTTTCTTTCATCCAGATTTTTATATAAAGACAATCCACACAGCAAAAAAGTCACAATGAATCAAACTATACTTTTATAAATCCTTTTAAAATTGAGGCTTCCCAATTTTGTCTTTAGTTTTAAGAAAACTGCACCTCTTTGTGAGAGTGACATTTGAGAGAACAAACATTTTAAGTTACTTGAATGGGTTATGCAGGAGAAGTTTAGATGTGTACAATACCTTACTAGTAACAAATGAAAAAGCACCATTTTACTTATATAAAAAAATGCATTCCCTCAAAGAATGCATCGCCAATTCTTTTTGTTTACTTACAGTTATTAAACAGACTTATAGTTAATGTAAAATATCCTCAGTTTTCAGAAGTTTCATTTTTTTAATGATTTGAGCTTTCTTCTACCAGTAACAACAGTGTGGTTTCATGTATTTACAAGATTATACACATAAGTTTTCAAAGCTGTATCTTAAGGAGCAGATGCAAAGACCCACAGCCAAACATTAGGCAGAACTCAGAAAATGCCGCAGAAGAGTAGAAGGATTGTAGGACACAGAGGGGTTAAGGACACCATAAGAACACCACTCACAGAATCAACTAAGCAGGGCTCATAGGGGCTCACAGAGACTGAATCTAAAACCAGGGAGCCTGTATGGGTCTGCACTAGGTCCTTTGCATATGTGTTATGGTTGTGTAGCTTGGTGTTCTTGTGGGACTCCTAACAGTGGGAGTGGGGAGTGTCTCTGACTCTTTTGCCTGCTCTTGGGATCCTTTTCCTCCTACTGGATTGTCTCGTCCAGCCTTGTTATGAGGGTTTATGCCTTGTCTTATTGTAACTTGTTGTGCTGTGTTCGGTTAACATCCCTGGGAGGCCTGCTCTCCTCTGAAGGGAAACAGAGGAGTGGAACTGGGGGAGAGGGGAGGTGGGGAAGGGAGCTGGGGAGGGGAGGGTGAGGGGAAACTGCAGTTGGGATGTAATATATGAGAAGAAAAAAATAATAAATAATACTTTGCACAATAATAAATACAAAAATTTTAAAGAAAAAAGTTCTAGCTTAATATAGAGCAAAGCTAAATGGTTGCTGGAGTTCATCTTCGTTGTTAACTTGACTGGGTTTAGAATCACCTAGGAGACACACCTCTGGGTCTGATATTGAGGGCCTTTCCAGAGAGGTTCAACCATCCTGAATGCGGGCTATACTGTCCCATGGGCTGATGTCCCAGACTGAATCAGAATGGGGGAGAATAAAGCCAGTTAAAAGCAAGCCTTCAGCAGGACATGGTAACACACGTCTTTAACTCCAGCACTTGGAGGCAAAGGCAGGTAGATCTCTGTGAGTTCAAGGCCAGCCTGGTCTACAAAGTGAGTTCTGGGACAGCCAGAGGTGTTACACAGAAAAAAAACTGTCATGAAAAACAAGCAAATAAACAACAACAACAACAAAAAGCAAGCATTCATGTCTCTCTGTTACCTGATCTGCTGCAGGGTGTGAGCAAGCAGGCCCCCTTGCCTTCCCAGTGGTGGGGGACCGCACCATCAGACTGGGAGTCAGAAATAAACCCTTCCTCTCTTAATTCATTATGCTGGGTGCTGGTAACCTTAGTAAGGAAAGTATCCAATGAGATGGTCACTGCTAACGTGAGGAGTTTGTGTATTCCAAAATCTCCGCAGCATGAATGTGTGTACATGCTAGAAGCAAGGCAGCATTATAAGGATTGGGGTGTTCTGGTTACTATTTGATGGCTTACCACAAACAGTTACATTGTATTAACTCAGTTAACCTTCATGACAACTCGGGAATTTTCTCCCTTTCGGAAATGAGAAAACAAAGGCTCGAAGTAGTTACTGCAGCAGCGAAAACAGTGAAACTCCATCCCCAGATGTCAAATACCAAACGCTGTGCCTTCTCTGAACCACTGTATCAGCTTTGTTATGTCGACTGATTTACATTAAAAAACTAAAAAAAAAAAAAAAAAAAAAAAAACCAAAACCTCATAAATTCACCAAAAGCCTTTCTCTGAAATTCAACTAAATAAGCAGCCACTCAACTGCCTAGGATGCTGCCATTACTGAGCAAGCCTGGGTTACATAACAAATTCAAGGATAACCTAAACTGTACAGCCAGACTCTGAAAAAAAAGGGGGGGCGCTGAGATATAGCTCAATGGTAGAGTACTTGCATTTCATGCTTAAAGCATGGGTTCAATTCCCCAATACTTACAATATTTACAAATTAGATACCTTAGTCAGGCACAGTGGCACGTGCCTTTAATCCCAGCAGTAGAGGGGCAGAGGCAGGTGGGTCTCTGAGTTCAAGGCCACCCTGGTCTACAGAGCAAGTTCCAGGACAACCAGGGAGGGCTACCTAGAGAACCTTGTCACAAAAAACAAACAAATAAAAACCAAACTGAATACCTATGGATTAAGTTCTAAAATACATAAGAAATTCAACTTCAAAAAATTTAAATAATCCAAATCTTTAAAGACAATTTTGCATTACTCCAAAAATGATATTCAAATCATCAACAAATATGTGGTCAGGTGCTAAAAAAAAATCACTAATCATCAGGGAAATGCAAATCAAACCATATTATTACTGTACATCTATTGGCATGTCTGGAACAAAAAAGATAAAATATAAAATGTTGGAGAGGCTATGGAGAAAAGGAAAGGCTTGCATATAGTTTGTGGGAATATAAATTGGGGCAGTCATTATTTTATTATTTTATTTTATTTATTTTTATTTATTTATTTTTGTTTTTTTTTTTGAGACAGGGTTTCTCTGTGTAGCTTTGCTCCTTTCCTAGAACTCAATCTGTAGCCCAGGTTGGCCTTGAACTCACAAAGATCTGGGGCAGTCATTAAAGAAAGAAGTATGAACCTTCTTCAAAAAAATTAAAAATAGAGCTACCATAGGGTCCAAAAATTCCATATCTGGGTATATATCCAAAGGAAATAAAGTAAGTATTCCCACAGTCCTTCTATCATTATTCACAAAGGCAAAATATGCAGACACCAAAATGCCCAAGAACAAAGTAAATGGATGAAGAAATGTGATTGTGCATGCTGGATGAGGGAATTCTGCCTTCATAATGAAGGACCAGATGCTAAATGAAGTAAGTAGACACAGAAAGATCGGTACTATATGAGCTCATTCGTGTGTGGTCTGTAAAATAGCTGCAGTTCCAGAGGCACAAAACAGCATGGTGGCTGTCAGAGAGAGAGAAGGAGAATCAAGGGGAAATTGATTCCAGAGTAAAGTATATACGATGAGTAACTTTTAGAGATCTAAAGACAACACGGAGGTCCCAGATAACAATACTTCATTCTACATCCAAAATTTATTGAGATGTTTCTATGTGAGTTTGGTGAACATGTTAAGCTCACACACAGTGAATACATGAGCTCACAATGTATGCATACGCCAAAGGGTCAAGTTATGAATTAACTCTAGACAAGTTCTTTTTGCCAATTATATTGAAAAGATGAGAATTTTAAAATCGTATGTGTATGTATGTATTCATGGGTACATTAAAAATAATTTGAATACTACAATGCCAGCAGATCTGAAGAACATACCTACAAGAGACATCATTTTCTTCTTTTTTTAAAATAATTTATTTATTTTTATTTTATGTGCATTGGCATTTTGCTTGCATGTATGTCTGTGTGAGGGTGTCAGATCTCAGAGTCAGAAACAGCTGTGAGCTGCCATGTGGGTGCTGGGATTTGAACATGGCTCCTCTCCCAGAGGACCTGGTGCTCTTAACCACTGAGCCATCTCTCCAGCTCCCGCTTTCTTCTTTAATTATTATTTCCTTACAGTTTTCTGATGATATCAATTTATAATCAGAAAACAAAAGCTATCAATAATGACAGTGGTAGGTATCTGGGGGATGGGGTTGATTTATGGTCCTTGCTCAGAGAATTTTTGCGGTGTACATGTCTACACCACACATGAAAAGAGCTTTTTGACAGGCTCCCAGAGCAAATTCAATTAATCATCAGCTCCTGCCCAGCATGTGAACTGTGAGGAATATGATGCTTCACTGTAGGAGGATAAAGGAAATCGAATCCGCCTTAAGTGAGCTAGGAGAACAAAAACACCAGGCTCTGTTACTACTAACTGGTAAAGAATGCGATGTTCGTGGAGGTAAAGAAGTCTGTCTTTTGGTACTTGTTGCACTGTTTCCGTGATTGTGTCTAGGATGACATTGGTGCAGACTTCTATGTGTTTAACATGACTTGAAACACTAATTGTAATGGCGTCAGCCTTTAAATTTTTCACTAAAAATCATCAGACAGTGCGACATTCCTCATATCTAAATTCTTGAACAGTCAAGAGCTCACATTTAAATGTTATTTTAGGATTTGTTATTTAATGTGTGTGTGTGTGTGTGTGTGTGTGTGTGTGTGTGTGTGTGCGCGCGCATGTGTTTGTGCACCTAAGTATGTGCACCATGTGTGTGCAAGTGCCGGTAGAGGTCAGAAGAAGTGGTCGGATCCCCCGGAAGTCAAGTTGCAGGCAATTGCTAGCTGCCTAATGTGGCGCTGGAAACTTAACCCGGCTTCTCTGGCTAAGCACCCAATGCTCTTAACCACTGAGCCATCTCTCCAGCCCCTAAATATTATTTTGTAAATACATTTTACTAAAATATTTATAAAATGTGTTCCTTTGTTCTTAAATAGCTGAATAAGGCCTTGTATTTTCTTCAAATGTACTATAATGAATACCCACTATGAGACTAATCTACAGTATGAAAAATGACCACTAAAGGGCCTAAGAATATTTTGCTTGATGTAATCTGTGATTCTTGTGTTTCGAATTTATGAGAGACACTTGACATTTGGAGAAGCATAGATTAAATCAAGCAGGATACATTTGCGAGCCAAACTCGGCTATGAAATGCCAGTTTGTAAACCTACTATAATCAAACACAGTGGAACTGAACTTTCAAGGTCACTTAAGACTACAGTTAAAATAGATGCCAGGGGCGTTTGCTACTTTCCTTGTTGCTATGACAAAAATATCGGACAGAAACAACTTGAAGGGAGGAAGATATGTAATGTGGCTTACAATCTTGTTTGCTCCACCACGGTAGGGAGGACCTGACCCAGCAAAGTCACTCAAGCTGTGGTAGGCCAAGGAGAGAAGAAAGGGGAGCGCGAACACTCAGTTGCCTAGCTCCTTTCCCACCCCTGTCCTGTTCAGAGTCCTCGTCCAGGGGATGGAAGCACCCACATTCCGGATGAGTCATCCTTCTCGGTTGGTTCTCCGGGAAATACCTTCGCGAGATACATCTACAGGCGCACTTAATCTCCTAGGTGATTTTCAACCCAGTCCAGGTGAAAATAAAGACGAACCGTCACCCAAGGCCAAGAATAAAGCTGGAAGGAAAAGGCAATGAGGAGGATAAGGGTGAAGAAAATATGTAGAGAATTTAAGGAGGGGAGATGGCTGAGAAGGAGAGATGGCTGGAAAAGTAGACAGGAGTGAGGGTCGGGGAAAATCGATTCAGAAAGAGAAGGGGACCTAAAGGCTACAGGGAAGAGGGAGAGAAATAAAAGCATAAAGATGGGTGTGGCAACATAGAGACAAAAAGGAAGAGAAGATATAGGGGGGATACAACTTATGCCGTGAATTGGACGTGAGATGTTCCTCAAAGGCCCCGTGTTGAAATCTTAGTCCCCACCCTGGGGTTGTTGGGAAGTAGTGTAATCCATAAGAGGTGAGCTATCGTGGAGAATCTGGTCACTAAAGGTGTGTTGGAGGGGTATGGTCCCATAGCCCCTTCAGAGGCATTCACCTCCTCCTTCCCTTCCATGCTCCCGGTCAAGGTGAGATGAGCAGCTTACTCTGAGACATACTTCATGCCATGCTCTATTGCCTTGTCCCAGACCCAGAGCAATAGGACCAGTGGGTCATAAACTGACTCCTTTAAAATATAAGCTTTTCTACTTCATTAGTTGGTTGTCTCAAAATAGTTTTGCTGTAATAATAGAAAGCTAACATACCATCTTACAAGTTTCTCATTCCCCAGGGCGTAGATAAAAACCTCTTGAATGTGATTTCTGTGAAGTTTTTTTTAACTTATTTTTATAATTGTTTTCCTCAAGCTTGTTTGTTTAGGACTTGGCTCTACGAATAAACAGGTTATTTTTTTTTAAATATTCCCAAGTCATCACACCAATTTACCACTTTCTATGTACCAGTGAGTATATTGTATATGATTCTACATATTGCAACATGCTCACATCACTGAGCTTACAATTCTGCCTTAAAATTCTGTAAATGGAGTATGATCTACAATATTTGAGTCTGGATATATTTTAGAGAAACAAGTAAATATTAGCATATTGTTGCATAATAAATTCCTCCCTCCAACAATTAGCAGCTGAAAGCAGCGCTAAATGTTTCTTATTCCAATGTGTCTACAGGTCAGAACTTTCAGAAGAAACTAGACAGATGACTCCAGCTCTAGGTCTGATTGGTCACAATCAACACATAGTCACGTAAAGGTTTTTCTTGGGCTGGAAGATCTTCTTAAGATAGTGTTCAGCAAGCAGTTCCTTGCTATGTGGACATCTTCATAGGACTGCGGCAGTTATCAGTCTGTGGGTAGTGACGATTGGAAAAACAAATTTCCAATGATCTTAGCAACTGAGACACCACTCCTATAAAATCACAGTTATGAAGTAGCAAAGGAAATAATTTTATAGTTGGGTGGGTCACCACAACATGAGGAACTGTATTAAAGGGTCGCAGCTTTAGGGAGGTTGAGGACTACTACCTTAGAGCAAGTACATCATCCTGAAAGAGCAGAACAGAAACCCTACTGCTCTTGTGGCCGAGGCTAGGAAATGACTCTGTATAGCCTTGCTTTTCTATTGGTTCTGTAGATCAGGCTTTTTCAGGGGCATGAGTGATCTACAACGATGTCAGCATGAGGAGTCAAGAATCACATGAGGGATCATTGAGGAGGCTGGTGGTCATCTACACTTTCACTGTGAGTTGCTTTTGTGTCACTGTGGCAAAAAAAAAAAAAAACCTGAAAACAATTCAATGGGAAGACTTATTTATGACTTATTTATTTTAACTCATGGTTTCAGAGGGTTCATCACACCATGACAAGAAGGGTGTGATGGAACAGGACAGCTCACATCACAACAACCAGGGTGCAGCGTGGAGACTTCAGTCCATGGTCACTTGGCTCTGTGTTTCTAGGCCTAGAGTGAGGTAGTCTTGGGTATGTTGGTCCTGGGCTTCTTCCCTTCTTTGTTTAGGGGCTTTCTGACAGCATATTGATGGACATCATCTCCTTTAGAGATGTGTGTGTATATATATATAGATATAGATATGCATATATATACATATTGTCTCTCAACAATAACCAGATTGAGAACACTCAGATTGGCACCCACAATGCACCCCAAACATTTTTATTTCCCATCTCCAGCTCTCCTTGGTCTGTGTGAGGAATGCCTCTTACTCAATAGCAAGTGCACTCTGGCATGGGTCAAGACCTTGCTTCATGGGAATACCTTGTTTGCCATTCTCATCACACCTTGGACCATACAACCCTTCCATTCTTCACCCAGAGCTTCAGCAGCAATGTCTGTGGCTGTGAGTTTCTCACAAAAGGTCTGAAGTTTGCATTCACTATCTACTTCATGAGTTTCTGACAGCCAGTGGCTGGGAAGGAGATATTCAGCTTCATCTTGACCAGCTTGCTGACTAGGAGGCACCACAGAAAAGAGCTCTTCCATGTTTCTTAATCCAATCACGTTGACAATCAGAATTAACTACCGTTCTTATTTTATACCAGTTTGGTTAAAATTTTGAAAAAGAGAATAAGCAAAACTGGGTTATAGTGAGAATTATTATTTATTATAAAATGTTTAACACTGCAACAGGAAAAGTATCATTATATGAATGTGACATGTTTCCTGGGTACATTGACATCTTAGAACATTAAGAAGTCTGTCCTTGTCTCATTTGGTAATGAAGTGTACTTTAGTCACAATACATTTAAGTCTTTTTAGTTATAGTTTTATAAAATTAAGCAATTCTTACCACTGTCATAGTCAAAGTTTTAGAGCTGTGAAGGGACACATGACCACGGCACCTTTTATAAAAGAAAGCATTTAATTGGGGCATGCTTACAGTTTCAACGGTTTAGTCCATTATCATCATGTTGGGAAGCATGGTGGCATGCAGACAGACAGTGTAGAAGAGATAGCTGAGAGTTCTACATCTTGATCTGTAGGCAGCAGGAACAGAGAGACACTGGCCCTGGCTTGAGCATTTGAAACCCCAACCCCACCCCCCAGTGATACATTTCCTCCAACAAGGCCACACCTACGCCAACAATCCTTTGAAATAATTCTGCTCATTAAGTATTCTAATATAGGAGCCTATGAGGGCCATTTTTTTTTTGAGCTGAGGATCGAACCCAGGGCCTTGTGCTTACTAGGCAAGTGCTCTACCACTGAGCTAAATCCCCAACCCCCTGAGGGCCATTCTTATTCAAACCGCCATATAATTATCGTCATGATCAATATGGAAACTCACTGAAAAATGACAGTTTAGTCTTCATCCATTTTATTCCTTTATTTCTCTTGTTCGAACAAGAGGAAATATTTGTCTTCGGCATTAACTTAGCGTGTGGGAAATCTTTACAAATGAGAAAACAACACTATATCAATGGCCAACTCTAGAAATGAAGTAGTGTTGAACCGTGATAGAAGTTTGAAGATAAAAACAACTCAGAGTATCACAGTTTAAAAGTAAAGAAGATGGCTATAAAAGTACACAGACGTTCTCACACTTTCCTTTCCAGCAGAACCAATTGCTCTGATGACGTGGTAACTAATAGTCCTCTTCCTGAAAGATTAGAGCATTGCTGTGGTTTTCATGAAAGAGAAGAGATGAATGGGGTCGAGGGAGTTTCGCCGTTCAGAGCACATGCTGTTCTTCCAGAGGACTGGAAGTCAGTCCACAGCACCCATGTCAGGTAGCTCAAAAGGCCCTGTGATTGTAGATCCATGGGATCTGATGCCCTCTCCCGCCTCTAACACATTTGTGGCATACATTCATAGATATACATACATACATACATACATACATACATACATACATGCATGCATACATACACATAGGAAAATAAGTAAATAAAAATAAATTGAGAGAGAGCGAGCCAGACACAGTGGTGGATGCCTTTATTACTCAGGAGGCAGAGGTAGGCTGAACTGTGTGCCAGCCTGGTCTACAGAGAGATCTTGTCTCAAGATAAAGAAAGAGCCTTATCCATGCCAAGGTTTGTGCTTAACTGTGCTAAAGGAAATGTAGAAATCATTTACTTTCCCAGACATAAATATCTTGCCTGTTTGCCTACTATAAAAAACTGAAGTCATTCTCACTTACAATCTCAATTTATTCATATTTTAATATATCTATATACATGTGGTACATATAATTATACACCCTACTAGCGTTTTTTTTCATTTTTTGAGTATTAATGAAACAGAACTTCTTACATTGTTACACTCTAGTAGTGATGCAATAGTTACTAAATAGACATTAAAAGAATGACATGGCTACATAATTTTACTTACAGTAATAAAAATAAGGTGAATAAAGACAGCGTTCAAAGGGATTAACTTGGAAGTAAATTAAAACAAAAGCAAAATCTCATATAGAATAACTACAGAGAATGTGTGTGTGCGTGTGTGTGTGTGTGTGTGTGTGTGTGTGTGTGTGTGTGTTAAAATGAGTTAAAGGTAAGGTATGTACAATAGGGAAAATAAAATTAGGAGAGACTAGCAAAATGTGGAGAATGCTCAGGGTAAACAGAAAGCTTTTATAATTTGAAAATTCGTGTGAGTTAGTGAAAATCAGGTAACTCACCCTGGAGAAATTTCTGAAATTGAGCCTTCTGTCAGAGTCTCTCTCCTCATGATACAGGCTCAGCACAGCATTCTTAAAACAAGCAACATAGTGGTTTCACAAGGCCCATTTTTCAAAAACCATGTTCCTAGCAAGCACAAAGTTCTTCATCAACTTCTGTTTTACTTTGCACTTAATTCGATTCTCAGCATTTTCTCAGGAATGCTGAGTTTTAGTTACTAGCAAGTGTGCGAGTGCACCTAATGAACGAGGAGATGCACATCTATACAACAAATACAGAAGAGATCTGTTCACAGGCAGGGTGAAAAATGAAGCTTTCTAAAAAATCAGAGCCTGCCATCCATCATCCACTCAGAAACGATGGCACGCTCTTTCTGGTTTCAGCAACCATCAACCACTAAGCTTAATTGATTTCTTGCCCCTCCTGTCCACCTGTACTGTCCTTGACCTAGCCAAGGCTGTCTTCAGCCATCATCCCAGCACAACTACAGCCCTGCCTCCTATGATCCACCCAGTGGTGCAGAAATGACGTCAGGAATTTGCTCCCCTTCCCCAAACACTGTCTACTGTTGCTACAGAATTTTCACATTCATTTCCTTAGAGCTTTTTTTCCCCTCTATTTCCCAGAATTTGACCTCTGCTTTTCTTCTGGAATCATCTTCTTTTTTGATGCAGATATCAGCTGATATTACTCTCCCGCTAAGAGGTCTTAAAGGGTTCCCCAGTGCCCAGAAACCAAAATAGCAATTGCCAAAGCCCACTGCCGCAGAACAGGTGGTGTAAGTGACAGTGAAATAAAGCAGATCAGCCGGGAACTACTGTGGAGAAACAGCAACAGAGGCTGGAAAATGCAGCAAAGTACTCAGAACTCCCAGCTCTTCAGGAGAGGCCAGAAGTTGTTTTGTTTGTTTGTTTGTTTTTTAACAGTGTTTTGGTTTTCTTTCTTTTTTCCTTCCTTCTTTCCTTCCGTCCTTCCTTTCTTCCTTCCTTCTTCCCTCCTTCCTTTCTTTTGAGAATTTCAGACTTACTAGATTATGTAGACACGTGTGGGTATATACACACACGCATATATATGTATATAAATATAACAATAAAACTAAAGATGAGATCATAAATTTGGGTGAGGTAGGAAAAAGTTCTGATTTTTTTAAGCAAAAGTTTCTAATTTTACACTCAATCTTAGCCAGAAGGAGAAGTGAATAAAATTTCTGATTTTTAAATGTTGATATTTAGTTCCATATTTTAAGCACAGCGTGAACCTAACAAAACACTCCTGAAAGCCAGAACACAATCAGTTGGTGGACTATGACCTGATAGAATTAAGCGCAAATTACTAAGCCTGGCAGAAAAAGGCTTCATATGCTTTATTTCCTGCCCACCTTTCCAAATATCTCTTACCAGTCCTTCCCCGTCAAAATCCATGTGTGTTTCCACTCTGAACTGTTTTCACATCAAGGGATGGTTTTACTAGATTTCGTGTTTTACTCCTGTCCTCAGGCAGACATTGCATATTCTCCTAACACCTCAGCCAATTCCCGCATGATAAATTGCCGCATGAAAGGGCATCTTCCCCAGAAGCCACTCATACCTTCCCGTCCCCCTCTTTTCCCTGGAATAGGTGTCCAACGGGACTTGAAAGCATTATCCCAAATGAAAAAGAGAAAAAGGAAGAGCAAGTGTATGTGGGGTGCTGCTGAACTTAGAAGTTATATATGAACTTGAAGTAGGGGGGGGGGTCTAAGAAAAACTACACAGATAACAAGGAGGTGGTAAGACAGCTAGAAATGAAATCGTGGAAATAAGATGTGGTGATAGTTTATTTGTGCTGAAACGTGGTGATATTTTATTTGTATGTTAATAAAGCTTGCCTGGAGATCAGAGGTCATAGCCAGCCATAAACAGAAGTCAGACTGTGGTAGCACACGCCCTTAATCCTGATCACATGACAGGCAGAGTCTCTGTGTGTTCAAGGACACAGCCAAGCGTGGTGACACATGCCTTTAATCCCAGTAGCAACCATGGAGACCTGGAGGTCTGTACAGACAGGAAGTGATGAGGAAGTGAGGCTGCTGGGCTAAGAGCCAATGAGAAGGCAGAACAGCAAGGCAACAAAGGTGCAGGTTAGAGAGGAAGCTAGTTCTCTTGGGAAGCTACGGCGACATGGTGAGCTAAGGTTAGTTGGTGGCTTATCGCTATTTCTCTGATCTTTACAGCTTTCACCCCTATATTTGGCTCTGTGTTTCTTATTTGATAACAGTTTACAAATTCATCTACAGTAAGACATTGGCAGAGAAAAAGAAGTGCTCATTAGAGGTATCTAAAAACAACGACAGAGTTGGGGGGACAACTAGAAGATTGTGGTTTCTCCTCATCTCATGGAAGATGAAGAGCACACTTCAAAAGAGGGACTATAATCATGGCTAAATACTAACAAATAGCCTTTACATTTTGCAGCCACATCAGCATCCATCCTAATAAGACCACTCTCTAGGGAATGGTAGTTGTAGAATCAAATTTGATTAGGAAGGGGGAAGCACAGAACATAAGCGGTGGAGGCCATAAATATATCATTAGGGGAGCCATTGGCATTTGGAGAAAGTTAATTCATGGTGGTTTGGAGAATCCCAATACATTACCCATTATCTAGAATTCCTCTAGCCTCCTCACAATAACACAGTAATGTTCCACACTCATTTTGATTACTATAAATAGCTTTACCTGCATTTCAAATGCATCTTAGGCCATGACATGTACCATTAGGAAAATGAATGGTCTCCTCAAAAACATTCTTTTTACCCCACCAGTTTCTTATTAAAATTTCATGCCAGAGGACAGGGGATGGAAATATAGCCTAGAGGTTAATACACTTAATTAAAAAACATGAGGACCAGAATTCAGATCAATAGAATATACATAAATGCAGAATGGATATGGCAGCCCACCTTGTTATAATACCAATATCTGATAGTAGTAACAAGAAATCCCCAGAGGAAGCTGGATAGCCATTTTGGTGAGCTCTAGCTTTGACTGACAGGACTTGCCTCAAAAGGAATAAGCTGGAGAGCAATGGGAAAAAATTCCCAACATCAACCTCAAGCCCTCCACATACACTTTAGTGGTTTGGAGGAGGAATGTCTCCCACAGGCTTATGTTTTGAATACTTGGTCCCAAGCTTGTGGTGCTGTTTGGGGACATTATGGAACTTTTAGGAAGCAGTGTTTTGGTGGTGGGAATATATCCTGGGGGCAGGCTTTGAGGTTTTATAGTCCCATTTCACTTCCTGTACCTTCTCTCTGCTTGTGACACGTGGATAAAAATGTGATCTGCCAGTCTTGGGCTCCTGCAGCTATACCTTCCCTGACATGATGGGTTCTATCTCTTTGGGACTATAAATCAAAATAAAACTCTCTTTTTCCTGACTTGATTTTTGTCAGGGTACTTTATAACAGCAACAGGAAAGTAATGGATACAGAAATTGGTATCAAGAGTGGGGTGCACTGTGAAAACCTGATCAATGGCTTTTATGCCTTCAGACTACTTAATAGGGGACTTCAGAACCTTGGGAGAGAAAAGTAGTTAATGTTAGAAGCAGAGCTTAATAGGTCGTTCTAGTGAGAACATGGAAGATAAAAATGCTGGGAAAAATGTGGATAATAGATGCATGGCTTAGGAGGTTACAGAGGGGAACAAGGCTGCTACCAGAAAAAAAGGGTAACCCATGCTCTTTTGGCAAAGAACCTGGCTGTGTTCTGTCCACGTTCTGAGAAATTACTTGAGGCTGAATTAAAAAGCAATTCTTTTTATCTCTTTGGTGGAATGAATTTCTAGATAGCATAACACGGAGTCTACAGGACTGTTATTACTGATTACACTTACGCAGGTCTACAGTGCAACGGAGTAACGGTGCGGGAAAGAAATGAAAACTGTGACGTTTGGAAGGAAAAAAAAGAGCACCATGAAGATTAAGATTGCAGTCAAGTCACATGCTGGAAAATAGGCTTCAATGGTTAATCATGATAGTATCATTAAAAAGAAGCCTCCGGGATCTGCACTGGAACAGTAGAAACCCTTTCCTGGGGGCAAGACCACACCTCCAACCTGTGAAAAGAGAAAGCCTGGGAGGTTTCCTGCTGCCACACTTTCCCAGGCTATTAAGGTTCCTTCTTCTCTACTCTAGTTTATTTTTCTGTTGCTGTGATAAACACCATGAGCGAAAGCAACACGAGGAAGAAAGGGTTTGTGTCGTCTTACGTTATCAAGGGCAGCCAGGGAAGCAGCTTAAAGCAGAAACAACAGAGGACTGCTGCTTACTGGCTTGATTCTAGTCTCACGTCCACCTACCTTTTTATATAGGCCAGGCCAACCTGACGAGGGATGGTATACTACTCACAGTGCCTTGGGTCCTTCTAAATCAATTAGCAGTCAAGAAAATGCTCCATAGACATGTCCAGAGGCTAATCTGATAGGGGTACTCCCCAATAACCTGGGCTGTGTCAAGTTGACCCTTCTAGTCAGCTAAAAGATCAACCATGACTCTATCCATCTGGAAACATAAACCAAAACAAATCCTTTCATCCTTAACTTGTCTGCCTGTTTATTTGTTTTGTTTTGTTTTGTTTTGTTTTGTTTTTGTTTTGTTTGAGACGGGGTATCACTATGTGGCTTTGGCTGGTCTGGAACTTGCTATACAGACCACTCTGGCCTTGAATTCAAATTTCAGAGATCTGCTTCCCTCTGGCTCCCAAGTACAGGGGTTAAATGTGTGGGCCACCATTTCTGGCCCTTAATTAGCTTTTTATCTGATATTTTACCATGGCTACAGAAAAGGAAATAGTACCCACATGACACACATATATACAAGCACCTGTGCATGCAAATGTGACTACACATATGCAAACACACTTACACACACACACACACACACACACACACACACACACACACACACACACCATACATACATACACATGAAAAGGAGGAAAAGGAAAACAAATTTTCAGGGGCTAGGTATATAGCTCCAAGGTAGGGCACTTTGCCTAATGTGTATAAGGCCTTGTGGTTATCCTTTGCCCTGGTGATGGGGGAAGTTCAAACAGAAAATCTGAAAGAATAGTAAATATGGGAATATCTGTTGTGGAATATTACTTTAACTGTGTAAAGATGTGTTACATTTGTTTATGTTGCAGATGCTTTAAGTAGGCAAAGATGTGTTACATTTGTTTATGCTGAATTTGTTTAATGATGTAAAGATGTGTTGCTCTGCCTGCCTAAGGCACCTGATTGGTCTAATAAAAAGCTGAACAGCCAATAGCTAGGCAGTAGAGGGATAGGCAGGGCTAGTGGGCAAAGAGAATAAGTAGGAGGAGGAATCTGGGCTCGAGAAAGAAGAGAGAAGAGAACAAGGGAGAAAGAGAGGGAGATGCCTAGGGCCAGGCAGGCAGCTTCCAGCTAGAAAGGCACAGAGTAGGACATACAGAATGAAAGAAAGGTTAAAAAAAAAATCCGAGGCAAAATCTAGATGAAGAGAAACAGGTTAAAATAAGTTATAAGAGTTAGTGGAACAAGCATAAGATAAGGCCGAGCATTCAAATTAATAAGTCTCCATGGCATGATTTGGAAGCTGGTTGGTGGCCCAAAAGGAAGCTTGACAAATATTTGCTACTTACTCAAAAGTTCAAGCATCGCCAGATTTGCTTCATATTACTCAGGCTTGTCTTTATTTATTTATTTATTTATTTATTTATTTATTTATTTTTGGTTTTTTCGAGACAGTGTTTCTCTGTGTAACTTTGCACCTTTCCTGGAACTCACTTGGTAGCCCAGGCTGGCCTCGAACTCACAGAGATCTGCCTGCCTCTGCCTCCCAAGTGCTGGGATTAAAGGCGTGCGCCACCACCACCACCACCACCACCACCACCACCACCACCACCACCACCCCCCCCCGGCTATCTTTATTTATTTTTAACACCTGAAAAGAAGTTGTCAACATCATTACAAAGCCACACGTCCATCCATTTAAATCCCTACATGATCACATTATTACCATATCTTTGAACAAAAATTAACAAAAATCTTTTATACCATTTTAAGATGCAACCAGTTTTCAAATTTCTCCAATAATCAGGACTAGTTTCATACCAGAGCCTATCAAAATTTGCATGGGCAATTTTGTTACATTTTTTTCTCTTTTAACCTAGGCTAGCTCTCATTATTATCATTTATTATTACTATTATTATTATTAATTATTTTATCAGCTATGATTTTCTGTGATGGTTTCCATCTGTGATAAATGGGAGTTTCTTTGATAAAGGGCAAGAACCACACTTATTTGTGGGTATAAGGATAAATATTTATAATGTAGCTAGAGATATTCTGGTTTAGTAAATCAGTGGTTGTAGGTTCTCCTCCAAGACCTATAACTTCACTAGTCTTGGGTAGTTGGCTCTGTTTCCAGTTCCCAGTATAATTTTCCTTTTGTTAAGCTGGTTGTAGGGCCAACTAGAGAGCTGTTGGTTACCACCAAGTTATGTGTACCACTATTACACCCTTTGAGTTAAAGTGCCACACTGGTCATTATTGTGGTTTATGGGTTCCACAGCTGGGTAGGACTATGGGCTGCTTCCCTCCTTTGAAAGCTTGAGATGGAAAGATTGTAAAAGCCAGAGAAACGGGAAGTTTGCTGTGAGATTATGTCTCCTAGAAATGTTACAGAAGCTATACCTATAAACACTCAACAATATGATCGTGTAAAAATGACCGGAACAAGGACAACACCAATGGACATGCTAACATGGAAGGGGGAAAGCTCACGACACCCCAACCCTAAACAAAGAACAACAGCAATTAAGGAATTCTGAGAGCAGGAGAAATAGTTTTTCCCAGGAAAAAGTACACCAACTGGTTATCAAATACCAAATGGTCAGTCCTGAAAACATGTACATACAAGTAACATTCTACAAACTAAGAAAGTTGTATTTATACATTTAGGAACACACACACACACACACACACACACACACACACACACACACACACATTACCACCATCAACAACAATTAAAGATTAAAAAGGCCATGAATTTTAATGAGAGCTGGGGAGGGAGGTGTTGTTCATGGGAAGGGTTGGAGGGAAGAAAGGGAAGGGGGGAAATGATATAATTATATTATAATCTCAAAAGAATTAAAATTAAATTTTAAAAATTAAAATTAAATTAAAAAAATTACCTGGGTGATGGTGCATGCTTCTGATCCCACACTTTGGAGGCAGAGACAGGTGGATCTCTGTGAGTTTGAGACCAGCCTAATCTACAGAGCTAGTTCCAGGACAGCCTGCATAGAGAAATTCTGTCTTGAAAAATCAAAAGCCAAAAGCCAAAAACAAAACAAAAAGACAAAACAACAACAAAATTGGGGCTGGAGAGATGGCTCAGCAGCTAAGAGCATTGGCTGCTCTTACAGAGGACCCCGGTTCAAGTCCCAGCACCCACATGGAAGCTCACCATTGTCTGTAATTCCAGATCCAGGATATGTGATACCTTCACACAGACATGCATGCACAGAAATAAAAAGAAATAAATCATTTTTTAAACATTTAAAAAAATTTTACAACATAGTCTTTTATTAATATACCAGGCCAACTGTCCTAATAGACTACTTTACATTTTGAGTGTGTTTGAGTATGTCTGAGTAAATCCTTTTGGTAATATCTAATATGTTCTTCTATTCTTTATATTTCTTAGGAAGATATATTTGATATGAAAGTTTTATTGGGCTCAGGATATCCATATTAGAAAAAGAAATGTAACCTAGATAACATCAAAGTACTTAATGAAGGTTACTCTATTCTTAGTGGTGCTGTGCTTGGTCACAGGAGTTGAACTGTCCACTAGACATTGGTGACTACACAAGATGAGTGCTTATATTGTTAAAACTTCACGTTAATATTATTGATTAGATTGAGTTGTTTCTTGTTTCTTATCTAACATTTGAGGGGAATTTCCATATTTTGAGTCATTTTGAAAAGACAATACCATCTATTCTTAAAGCCAGCATAAGATTTGACTTATGGAAAAATGTTTAATAGTATTTTGCTAAATGAATAAATAAATAATAGCCTAAACTTACCTTCATTAATAACGAAAATACAAAGAGATGGCTTTTGATGCAGAAATGTAGAGTATTTGGTTACAGACCAAGCTAAGGGGAAAACTATTGAACATTTGTTACTTACTAGATTTCTTTCACTCCCATCACAGAAACTATCTCTGGTTATAAGCAAAACTGAATTGAAGCTAGAGTTTTCCTGGTCCTGTCTTGACCACGGTCAGGACAAATCTCTCACGCGCCAGTCCCACAGCTGCTCAGACCCAACCAAGCAAACACACAGAGACTTATATTGCTTATAAACTGTAGGGCCGTGGCAGGCTTCTTGCTAACTGTTCTTATATCTTAAGTTAATTTATATCTATTTCCCCAGGTCTTTTAAATAGGTTTCTTGTTGTTGCTTCTGACTTATATAGCACCGGAAATTGAGTCCCCATCCTGACCTAGTTTAGGCAAGTGATATACTGCTAAGCTACACCTTCAGCCTACAGTCATAGTTTCTTTGCTATGGTTTTGAGATAGGTGGTGTCCTCTTATGTACAGTCCATGCTGCCCTTGAATTCATGATCTTCCTGCCTCAGCCTCCCAAGCGCTAGAATTTCAGGTACACTTTACCTCCTTTCCCAGCTTAAGTGACAGCCCAGAGACCTCAAATAGTTGTGAATAATTTCTAATCATAAGTCACCATCATTCCTTAACAGGGTGTTCCAAGTCCTCAATTATTCATTTGGCATGGTAGAAATAAACATACCTTGGAAGTTTACAAGAATCTTTGGGTCATTCAGTCCACCCAAAGCATTTGGCTGTAACACAAATGGGACAACCCAAGAGAACATTTCTACTGTTCCAAGATTCTACCAGAATGGAGAAAAGAGAAAAGGAAGAGGAGGAGGGAGGAGGAGGAAGACACACAACTATCATCATCCACTAGCTTTCCACTGAATCTTCAGCTACCATCCAAGCCAGACTTCCAAAAAGAAAAAGGCAACACCCATCCAAGTGTACAAACACCAGGGTATATCACTGCACTAATGACTTTTTAGTCTTCGAGAATTTTCTCTTAAAATGAGATGGGTCACACTTTCAGCCCTATTAACAAATCAAATATCATATTCTCAGTTTATGGCAGTGATGAATTAATTTCACTAATAGCAAGGAAGGGAAGCAGTATGAATGCTTACCAAGGAGGAAAGTGTTCCATAAATAAAGTTTTTACATTTTATCCAGGGCTGCGCGCGCGCGCGCGCACACACACACACGTAGCTGGAGTTTTCCTGCCTGGCCCACGGTCAGGACAAATCTCTCTCACCGCCAGTCCCACAGCCGCTCAGACCCAACCAAGCAAACAGAGACTTATATTGCTTACAAACTGTATGGCCGTGGCAGGCTTCTTGCTAACTGTTCTTATATCTTAAATTAACCCATTTCTATTCATCTATAAGTTGCCACATAGCTCGTGGCTTACTGGTATCTTAACATGTTGCTTCTCATCACGGCAGCTGGCAGCGTCTCTCTGCCTCAGCCTTCCACTTCCCAAAATTCTCTTCTTTCTTTGTCCTGCCTATACTTCCTGCCTGGCTACTGGCCAATCAGTGTTTTATTTATTAACCAATCAGAGCAACACATTTAACATACAGAACATCCCACAGCACACACACATCCTGAATCATCCCCAGCATCATGATAAACATGTCACCTACTTTGTATAGAAGACTTCTAGTGATCAGGTTACTCTGCGTTCCAATCCTGACTGTTCTTTTCATGCTTTTATGCATGTAAGTCACGCCATGCTCCTCTCCCCTCGCATGTACTATCATGTTTGTGCTTAGCCAATCTCTACTCCAATGATTAGTTCACGAATCATTACCTTTCCCCAAGACTTCCTGAAGAGGCTACTCCTATGTGCTTTCAATTGCTTCTCAGCCAAGGTAAAGCAAAAACTGTGTTCGTGTGGGTGACTCAATGTAAAATGTGTTTATTTTCCATCATACACACACACAAAAAGAATGTTCGCTTTCGATTGGAGGCTCTGTAGTGCAATGGGTATTGCCTTGGACTCCTCAAGTGTAAGCTTATGGATGGCAGAGTGCTTTGTTTATTTTATTCATCCCACAACTAGAATTCATGAATTCAGGAACCTAGAATTAACGACTGACAGTGGGTCAATTGCAATGAATCTATGGGCTGACTCCCGATCCACCAAACTGCTGCATTCTCTCTATATGTGCAGCACTGGTATGTCTAGGAGTCCTCACCTTTTGCATCTCTGTCTCTCTGAAGCTTCTTTCAGCAATCTGCTCTGAGACTGTCCCAATCAGGAGGTCCCTCCAGGTATGAGGGACCAAATCCTTACAGTTCAAGAGACCCACAGGCTTCTCTCTTCTCTTAATGGGTCTAGACAAGAAATTTTATTCTCCATGAAAACTTGTCCCCACCATGACAACAACCAAGGACAGCTTAGATTAAAAACCCCTCTGCTTGGTGTTCTCTTCTGCATCTTAACTAAAAATAACAACCCATTATTGTTGTTGTTCTGTGGATCGACATTTTGTATAACACAAGGTAAACAAGTTTAGAAAATGGTATTTTAATTGAAATCTAATGGCACACAAATGTATTGCCAATAGGTTTCTAGCCATCTCTGATGCTAGTTGCTACCAGATTAATGGCCCTAAACTCTTATTAAATAGAAATTAGGGGGTGGCCATTTCAAGCTAGGAAGGAAACGGTTTTGAAAACTGCTTCTCCTTTTTCTCCCCAGCCACAAAAGTGCCCTGAGGAAGCAGAGTTGCTGTCTGTTTGAGTAAGGGGAAGAAAAGGAGCAAACACAAGAATACAAACACTTGAATCTTTTCTTTCTCATACATACTATCCCCTTAATCTTGAAGATGACGGAACTAGCATTATTCACACCTACCAAAATTGAATCCATAAATATCCTTCAGGTAGATGCCATGTGTGTTATCACCGCATTTTTTTTTTTATCTTACCCTGGGGAATTTAGAAGCTTTCCGTGGGATTTAATTAGAAGAACAATTGAAGCAGGTAACCCCAGTACTTGGGAGGCAGAGGCAGGAAGATCTGAGTTCAAGGCCAGCCTGGTCTACATAGTGAGTTCCAGGACAACTAGAGCTACATGGTTGAGACCCTGTCTCAAAAACAAACAAACACACAAAATCAAAAAATAACAATTGAATGGGTCCCTCAACTAAATAAATACTGGTATCTCCAGACTGAGCTCATGCACTTAAATTCTCTTTCTAGAAGTTAGTTCTGAAATTTTGATTAGCTTTTCTCCCAGAGCACATAAGTACTGTCATATAAATTTCCCTTCCAATGGCTGTCCCAATCCTCTGCAACAGGCAGACATGCTGTGAAGTATTTCCTGTAACCTTCTCTAATCATCGTTATATATGGTAGTTGAAGCTAATTAGTTTTCCAAGGCATTGGACATGCAGATGTGGGTACAGGAAGTAATTTTAGCTAGATGCACCATTAAATAATTGGACTCACAGCAAAGAAGTCACTCTTCAAGAGCCTTTATTTTTCTAATTAGAAAAACCTTAACTTTATACTAGTATGTCCAACCTTTAATAATCTTTTTTAATTTATAAATTAAAAGGCATTTTGGATTGTTACTCAGATTCTTGATAGGCAACCTCAATAGAATAATACTGTTTTGTTTTCACAGCTTTCTTTTATTTATGACCGTAGGAAATGTTTTCTACTTACCAATGCAGCATATTTCCTTTAAAATAATTCTATTTAAGTTCTTAAAGGGCTAAATAAACCATTAATAATAGTATTTATGGTCCTTGAATCTGGCAAAATAAAAGTGATATGTGAAACAATAAATTACTGATATTAATAGCCACTTGGTATTTCAATAATGGACATGAAGGAGGTTGGGAGTTGTGTGTTATCATGGTGTGCTCCCGTCTCTTCAGCACCATGCCTACCTTCTGTGTAACTGTCAGATATTCATTTGATTTCCAGGTTTAGGGGAACCAATATAGTCAGGTCATGGAAACAGTAGTTACTACTTGCTAAGGTTAGATCTTTGGGATAAAGAAAATCTGTCCTGAAGAGTTAGAAGAAAGCTAACTACCACAGCGTATGTAGTACAAGGGACCACTGGGCTGAGGCATGGAATTTCATCGACATTGTCCAGAGGCAAAAAATTTAAGACGCCATGATCGGGAAGTACAGATGAATTTAGGTGTAGTCCAAAGAAGGTTCAGGTGGTGCATTGTTGACTCTGGTCAATTCTTTGGTTGGGACTCAATGTTTCACGTTAGCCGACCATAAACTTTTCTCTAGGTTCTTAAACACACATGCTTCCATCTCAATATTTCTTTTTTTTTTTTTTTTTTTTTTTTTTGGTTTTTCGAGACAGGGTTTCTCTGTGTAGCTTTGTGCCTTTCCTGGATCTTGCTCTATATACCAGGCTGGCCTAGAACTCACAGAGATCCGCCTGCCTCTGCCTCCCGAGTGCTGGGATTAAAGGCGTGCGCCACCATTCATCTCAAAGGATTGAAATTTCACAATCTAACTTGCATACAAGTCATTAGGAAATGGAAATAGTTGTATTTCTTCAATCTCTGCTTAGAGCAATCACTCAGTAATTACGATAACATGAAATGGTTGCTTTCTGTATGTGCTAATAAAGTTTTGCTCATTTTTGAGTTAACTATAGGTCTTCAGTGTATATACTCATGTATATCCTCAAGAATATATATAGGGTGAATTGTCTAGAACACACACACACACACACACACACACACACACACACACATATATCCTAAAAAGACAGAGCAGGCGGCAATTGCAAGAATTGCCTGACCTAAAAAGTTAGAAAGCTAAATTCTGTGAAGTCGGACAAGTTAACAGCCCAAGGTTTGAGGTTTCTGTTTACTTTCTTTTAATTGCTAGCTTTGGGGAATTGGACTTAATTCTGTTTTATTAATAAATTATTTGGTTTTTATATTATTTTTATATCCTGAAATAAGTGCTTGGATCAGAAACATCATACCTCCCATTGAATTCCTCTCGCCCCAGGGAAAACTTGATACCAACGTATATTCCAAGAGCACTTTTAAGAGCTAATAAATAGACCAGAATGTTCTTAGAAAACAAGGAAAAGTCGTTTTTCTTGGTAGATAGAGGAGCTGACAAGGCTATCCCCAATTTCTTTCTTTTATTCTGAGGGCTATGTTCTGTACATAGGGATTTTATATTTTAGTGCTAAGAAAATTCACTACCCAACACCATTATTATCGTTGTTATGAAAAGGCCTGATGCTACAAATCCTTGGCACATTTCAGGAAGACATAATAGTGTATTTCATGTGTGGCACACTTCTTTTGTGTTTCACAGGGAGTATTTTTTATCCTATCTTCGATTCTATTACAATTCCTAATATCCAGTTCTATAAGGAAGGTGATTTCCTAAGCAGATTTTACTCAATTATTCTAATGTAGCCGACTAGAAAGGCAACATGCTGAGAATACAAAAGTAAGTTTTCACTGCTGTATCCCTGGCACTGGGCTGGTGGGGGGCACGGAGATGGGCAGCCCCTGCAAGCCTGATCCAGAATTGAAACTCTTTTCTTTTGGGGGGGCGAGGGAGGAATCTCAGTCTCAGGCTGAATCTCAGACTGTAGACTAGAGGACCCCAAAACATTCAATGATAGTGTTTTATGGCTTATGTAGACCTAAAGTGTGTGGGGGGAGGGGGGTTCAGAAAAGGCAAAGTTAGAACCACTTAATGTCTTTTACAGCACGTGAATTTAAGAAACGGGTTCAAAGAAATCCTATTTATTGTATTTTCAGTGCCTAGGAAGTTACGACTTACTAGACAGGTATTCGATAATCATTGGTCGAATTAACGGCCCTTATCCACTTTCCTTTTGAATTCTAGACGCAGCCGGGTCTTTACTCCATAGAAAGCAATGGAGCTGGGAACCATAAATCCCTTAAAAGGTCAGGACCAGTTAACAAGGCTGAGCTAACCTCCTGGGCAGTGCCACACACAGGGCTGAGAAGCAATGAAGGAAGAGGAATCCACGCAGGCTTA
>CABHPR010091260.1:2376-12850 GCA_902168415.1 Peromyscus melanophrys
TGTGTGTGTGTGTGTGTGTGTGTGTGTTGCCTGCATGTGTGTCTGTAAACCACATGTATGCCTGGTGTCCATGGAGGCCAGAAAAGGGCATGGATCCTCTGGAACTGGAGCTACATGTGGTTGTTAGCGTGTTACATGTTGGCAATCAAACTTTTCCAGTGCTCTTAATTGCTGAACCATCTCTTCAGCCCCAAGTTAAATCTAACTTGAGCTTAATCTCATTTCACTATTTCAGGCAGGGGCAGGTGACCAATGTTTTGGGCAAATTCATCTTCCTCTGTCAGTCTGAGAGAGCGACAAAGAATTGCACCTCAAATGGTGGTCCTCAGATTAGCCACCAAGTGGACACTCGAAACGCAGCAGCCCGGCCACCCAGTGCCAGTTAATTCCTAGTTAGCATTCAAGCATGGTTGCATAGCTCTGATGCTGAAGATGTTGTCTTTATTCTCAGCACAGATCTATCAAGCATTTTCAGGTTGTTGGCTGCCACAGAGGAGGAAAATGTGATTTCCCGGAAGTGAAGCAAGAGTTTTGGAGGCTGCGTTAAAACACAGAATGGGCCATAGTAGAGTTGGCTACTCCGTGCTTTTCCTTGTCACATGAAGACTGAAGCAGTGGGTGTCTGAATCATCGGATTCCTGCTTCACTGTCGTGAGCAGACGGGGGAGGTGACGTGGCTCATGAGGATGCTTGATTGGAAGCGTGTCAGCACGCTGCATGGAAGCCAGTCTACGACTTGCATGGCCTACCTTGCATGGCCCACTTAAGCTGGTGACTTGGGAAAAGTAACCCTTGTGACTCTGTTTCCCCAAAGTGAATGATGATGATAACAGCACAATTTCTACTAACTACTGAGAGATACTTGCAGAGCTAAGAGATCAGAACCTAGAACCCAGACACCACTGAATAAAGTCAGGCATTGTCACTTTGAGTCATTCCCTGGGAATAGTCTGAGTTTTACAGAGAATCTCCATTCAGAAAAACAAGCACACAGCCTCTCCACATTCATACTTAATTTATGGTTCAGAGTCTTCGAGAAGAATCCCAGGGCTGGGAAGATGGTTCAGTCAGTAAAGTGCTTCTCAGGCCGGCATGAGGACCTGAGGGATGGAGACAGGTGGAAGCAGACACCCAACATGGACCTTTACCTTCCACGTGCACACACACATAACACACATGACCATACACACAGGCGTACATCACACACAAGAAAAAATAGAAGATTTCAAAGATACATAACATCTTTTTCCTTGTAAAAATATTTTTATTGAAAATTTCATACAGTGTGTTTTGATCATATTTGAGGGAGATTTGTCCAACTTTTCCCTATAACTCCTCCAGGATCCACCTCTACCCATACCCAATTTCATGTCTTCTTGGTTTTTGTTTGTTTGTTTTTAATAGCACTGTGACTCCAGTTTGTATGCCTATATACTGTGGTGATATTTTATTTGTATGTTAATAAATAAAACTTGCCTGGAGATCATGGGGAAAAGGCCAGACATTTTAAGTAAACAAAGTCAGGCAGCACACACCCTTAAGCCCTTAGGAGGCAGGATCTCTGTGTGTTCAAGGCCACACTAGGGAACAGAGCCAAGCGTCGTGACATACGCCTTTAATCCCAGTACCAACCATAGACGCCTGGAGGTCTGTACAGACAGACAGAAAGAGACAGAGCTGTGTAGGAAGAGGAAGTGAGGTAGCTGGGCTAAGAGAACCAATGAGACAGCAGAACAGCAAGGTAGTAAAGGTGTGGGCAGACAGAAAGTAACTCACATTTGGAAGCTGTAGAGTTGGTGAGCTGGTGGCTTTTCCTCTTTCCCTGATCTAAGGCTTTCACCCCTATATTTGGCCCCATGTTTTTTATTTAATAAGACCATTTAGAAATCCGTCTACAATATACTGGTAGGTGTGTGGCCATCCACTGAAGTGTGGTTGACCTACAAAGAGTCATACTCTGAAAGAAAACTGACATGCCCTCCCCTAGAGGCCACCAAGATAGGTATGGGGGCTCGTGAACCCTTTTCTACTACAAGTACATGATATCTTAACTCAAATTTTACTAAGGTTTGAGGTTTGGTTTTTTCACTCTCTTTGTTCTGCTTTTTTTTTCCTTTTTTTTGTTTTTCCAGACAGGGTTTCTCTGTGTAGCTTTGCGCCTTTCCTGGAGCTCACTTGGTAGCCCAGGCTGGCCTCGAACTCACAGAGATCCGCCTGGCTCTGCCTCCCGAGTGCTGGGATTAAAGGCGTGCACCACCAACGCCCGGCTAGGGTTTGAGTTTTAATCTAGCCTGTTCATTCCAGCCAGAATTCGAGACAAATTCAATGAACAAGTTGAGAGTCTGGTAAACTTCCCCCTTGACCTTGGGTCAGCTTCCGAAACCTTACATATCACTCAACTCCTTTAATCCTCACACTGATTCCATTACTCTCCGTCTTTACTGATGACCCGGTTACACCACATCAGTGGTATGAATCAAGGCTCTCACTGGCAGGTAACAACAGAACCACAAAATGAAACCAGTTTATACAAAACATGGGCACTTGTGAGATCCCATCATTGGGGATGATAGGTTCAGACACGGTTCCAGGGGACAAATAGTCCTCACCATAGGATAAACATGATACATGTATTTGTGTGTGAGTGTGTGCAAGCGCATACAGGTGCCCTTGGAGGCCGGAAGAGAGCTGTTGTTGGGTCTCCTGGAGCTGGAGTTATGGACAGTTGTGAGCTTCTTGGGTACTATGAACCTAACTCCAGTCTTCTGCCATCGCAACAATCCCTCTTAAGCCCTGATCCATCTCTCCAGCCCCGTGATATATTTTTTTAATTCATTTGCTTAGAGATTTTGAAGAAACATATTCAGAAAACATTGACGATTACAAGAAGAGCTGTCTTAGCTGCGTCTGTGAACGTGTTGAAATATAGAGGACATGACTAGTCAGACAAACAGTATCCAGGAAAACAAGCAAAGAAGACCTCCAGGTGCTGTCATAGATCAGCTTGATTTCATAGCATCTTCTCAAATGTCTGCCTTCTTCAACTTTTTTTGAAACCCATTGAGAGTGACAGATTCTGTCCTTGAGTGACCTGTGGCCTGTCTGCTGCACCTGTTCCCGTAGCCTGCCCCGAGTTGACTCCAGTGCAGACACTGGACTTGGTGTCCCTGGGATTCTGCAGAATCCCAGGGAGGCTAGTGTAACCCAGCAGAATGAGGGGCTCATATACAAAGGGGTTAGGCTACAATTTGCTTATAAATAGGCCAAAGGCAATGTTCTGCCAGGATGCACCGTGACTGAAGTCGAGGGGTCCCCAGGGTGCTCCTAGAAGAAACAGTCATTCTGATACTTGTTAGTGATTGTCTGAAGATCTTTATCAAGTCTAAAAAAGCCAGACAAATTCCAGTGTGTGTGGTGATATTTTATTTGTACTAAAATGTGATTTTATTTGTATGTTAATAAATAAAGTTGCCTGGGGATCAGAGCTAATAGCAAGCCATAGCAGAAGTCTGGCAGTGGTAGCACACGTCCTTAATCCTGATCACATGACAGGCAGATCTCTTTGTGTTCAAGGATACCACCAGCATGGAGATACAACGCCTTTAATCTCAATACCAATCATAGAAGACCTGGAGGTCTGTATAGGTGGGCAGTGACGAGGAGGTTATGTGGTTGGGTTTACAACCAATGAGAAGGCAGAACAGAAAGTCTATATAAAGACAGATACACAGGAAGTTGTGCACTTGCTGAGGAGGACAGCAGCAGCAGTGAAGGGTAAGGTTTTTAGCTCTTAGCTATTGCTCTGACCTCTTGGGCTCTTAACTCTGCAATTGGCTCTGTGTTTCTTAATAAGATTGTTCATCTACAAGTGTGGATGAGGAGGGGCTCACAAAGTCCCACTCCTAACTGAGGAGCTAGTCAGTGGATGGCTGCTTGGGGAGGGAGTCAGTGTTCTTCAGAGATGCGCCTCTGATAGGCTTGTCCACACTTCAGTGGACAGTTCCACACCCATGCACGTACTGGCAGCATTAAGTGGATTCTGTGGAGGGTGGGAAGTTGAGGGAAGGAATTGAAGGGTGTGTTCGATCAAAACATACTATATTGCTGGGTGGTGGTGGCGCACGCCTTTAATCCCAGCACTCAGGAGGCAGAGGCAGGTGGATCTCTGTGAGTTCGAGGCCAGCCTGGTCTACAAAGTGAGTTCCAGGAAAGGCGCAAAGCTACACAGAGAAACCCTGTCTTGAAAAACCAAAAAAAAAAAAAAAAATACTATATTCACATGCGACATTCTCAATCAATTTCAAAACATAATCACAATAAGGTAAAGCACGTGAAATATGTTTAAATCTCCAAACAATAGCAACAGTTTACGAAATATGAAGGCAAGCATGGTGATGCACACCTGTGATCCAAACACTTGAGGAGTTGAGACAGGAGGACCACCATGCATTTGAGGCTAGCCTGGGCTACATAGCAAGCTCTTGTTTGAAGAAAGAGAGAAAGAGGGAGGGGGAAAGAAATAAAACAAATAGCATGGGATGGGGGTGGGTTGTTATAGGTGAGAAGAAGACTGGGCATGCTCTTTGCACTGGAGAGGCTGAACTGCCAGAACAGAGTAACCAACTTAAACAGGACCCTATTTGGTTCCTGATCTCCCTCACCCAGAAGAGGATTCCATTGGCTGATCCAGCCAGACCACTGGTTCTGAACCATGGATGGATTTTTCTGATTACTACACAATCCTTGAGATGGTGAGGTTGAGCAGCAGGATGGAATCAGTGGTTAATTAAACCCAAGAACCACCTGAGTGATTTCTTACCAAAAATACACAGCTGGCTAGCTGGTTGGTCCACGCCTACGTCCAGGATATCTGACTGGCTGACCGCCTCCTCCTCACTAGAACAGGGTTTCTTTTGTTCTTGTTTTGTTTGTTTGCTTGTTTGTTTGAGACAGGGTTTCTCTGTGTAGCCCTGGCTGTCCTGGAACTCGCTCTGGAGACCTCCAACTCGGAGATCCACCTGCCTCTGCTGCTGAAATTCAAGGCATGTGCCACCACTGCTGGAAAGTATTTCTTAAGGCATGTGGAGGATGACAGCAGCATCAGTATCACATGGCGGCCTGTTAGAAATGCACATCAGGAGGGAGGAGGGGGATCTTTGACTGGTATGTAAAATGAATAAGAAGTTTTCTTAATAAAAAAAATCTTAACTTTATTGAAATAATTTAATAAAAAATTTTAATATAAAAAGAAATACAAATCACCAGGCCACCGAAGACCTACCAAACTAGAAACTCTGGGGAGGGGCTATGCCATGGTGTCCACTGCTCCTGCTGGGCATGCTCCCAGGCATGCTTCTATAACTCCAGTTAGAGAGTGCCTGTCCTCTGGGTCCTTTCGTGGCTGGATGCAAGCTAGGCTCCTATCTTTGCAAGGGACCCTTCCTTCACCCTCACATTTGTTTCCAGTGCAGGCTAACTCCATGGAGACACAATGAGCCTGTGCCTCTGAAGTCTGGTCACCTAAACGCTGGGCTACTCGGGTCGCGGGGATCTTCTGTCGTTAAACATCAAGAGCTAATTCTTTGCTGGCTGAGGAGGAGATGGAAGCTTTCCTTTTCATTAGGTCCCTCTTGGAACTTTCCTGTCACAGCTTCATTTGACCAGCTTGAGGCTACAGAGAGACAAAGAGCTACAAACATGTCTTCAAAGTTCTACCTGATGCCTCTGGTCTGTTACCATAATTCAGTAACATAACACAGTTATGCGTTAATACTATAGAAAACAACATTCATCATCACCATCATTATAGAGGGTCTCATGTAGCCCTTGTTGGAACTTGTCCCTGAGGATGACCTTCAACTCCTGATTCTCCTGCATCCACCTTCTGAATGGTGGATTACAGAGAAGGGGCTACCAAATTGTGCAGTGCTGGGTAGCAACCCTGGGCTTCCTGCTTACTAGGCAAACATTCTACAAGCTCATATACAAATCCAGCCAAAAAAATAAATAAACTTTACAATTTTAGAATCTGAAAACGAGGTTTGGGGCATCTACACACACACACACACACACACACACACACACACACACACACACAGATGCACATTGGGGACATAGAGTACACACACTCCATCTTTTTTAGATTTATTAAGCCTTTTCTGTAAAACCAGAGCAAGAAGAAAGTACAAGTCATGGAAACCCAGCCTACCAGAGGGATCTTTGAAATCATTTCACAGGATACCGAATGAGCAATAAGACTGCTCTGTCTGGTGAAAACTATTTGGTTCAAACACACCCGCATTTAGATTTAATCATATGTTTTATGATCTGAAACATACACAAAAGACTATTATTCCACAGCTATTCATTCACTGGTTGGTTCATTCATTCAATACTTACTGAGTACTCACAATACACCTGCTAAGTATGCTTTTAGCCCTAGGGCCAATGTGGTAACTGATGATAACGTGTCCCCTACCTGACTGGAGCTTGTGATCTAAGGGGGGAGAGTCAAGCAAGCAAAAGGTTTATAATTAAATGTGCTGGCTGCTGTCTCAGAACATGAGGATTCACCAGGAATTCATAGACGCCTAACAGAGCTGTGCAGGGACAGAAGTGGTAAGAGCCACACATGAGACTAGCAGCTTTGGTTTCGGAAACCCTTTCAAAAATGCTTGATATAAAAACTATTCCAACGGATGCTGACCACAGGAAGAAAGTCTGGATGGAGGAGGCCCTTCTGCAGTCTGGTGGACATCAGCAGGCATCTGCTCACTGCATCAGCTTTTGGTAAGTGTTGGTAAATGTGACAAAGGTCAAGAAGATCAAGCCAGTGATGCCGCCAATGATCAGGCCCAGCACACTGCCGTGAACTTGCATGGCCTGACAGCGCTCTCCCGTGTAGAAAAAGGCATGCCCAGAGACGCACCTGTGGAACAGGACACAGAGAGTGGAAACAACCTGGACCTCAGGTGCTTTCTAGTAACATGACTCACCAATAACAGTAGCAAACAATCACAGCCCACTGCCAGCCCATCCATGGGCTTTATACATAGCTACATGTAACCACACCACGGCTTTTTGAGGTAGGGCTTATAATCTAGCCATTCTCATTTTTTAAGATGAGGAAGGAGGATAAATAACTCTCAGAGTCACATTGTTGGTATTTCCTACCCGAAGCTGAAAAACAGGTCCTATGTCAGTTAAGGTTGCTGACACATAGTAGGGGCATAACAGCTAAACTTGGGGACTGTTTTCTTCTTAAAATGTTATTTAGAATAAGGATCATTAGGGGAAGGGCTCCACAGCTTCCACAGTGACAAACCTTGCCTTTGTTCCAGAATCTCAGCTGCAGAGAACTCAATGGAACAGGTTGGGGGGTTCACGAGTCAGGGGTCCTTCTTTATCCCTGGAGTTGTTTTACTCTCTTAGTTCCGGGGTGAG
Source organism: Peromyscus melanophrys (assembly GCA_902168415.1). Taxonomy (NCBI): domain Eukaryota; kingdom Metazoa; phylum Chordata; class Mammalia; order Rodentia; family Cricetidae; genus Peromyscus; species Peromyscus melanophrys. The sequence continues at coordinate 9,820 of CABHPR010091260.1, forward strand.
TATTGAGACAGGGTATCATTGTGACTCCTCAGACTAGCCTGGAATTCACTGTGTAGCTCCTGCTGGCCTCAAACCCATGATCCTCCTGCACCAGCCTTTCAAGCGCCAGGATTACAAATGTAAGCCACCTCACCTGGCTTTTTTTTTTTAACTTTTAAAGGATTCATCTCTAACTTAAGAATTTGCTTCTTAAATCAGATACATTTTTCTTCATACCCAAGGCCACCAGCTTGAGTTACCTTTAGCAAGCTTATCTCACAAAGACCCAGCTTCAGGGCTGTGGAAAAGAATACTTTGGTGCATGAGTGGCAACTCCTGGCCTCCCTTCGGGGACCAGTGAGGCTAGTAGAAGTCTCTACTGGGAAATGGCATCTGAGGACCCATCAGGCAGAGGCGCAGGCCTTTATCTTCGATCTGTTATTGGTGCCCTATCTGGGGTGAGTCAACATTTGTTGATGTGTCCCCAGGAGCAGCGAACATAATAAGAGCAAAGTACTCTTGGCCTCTCGTATCTAAAACATAAGCTCAGTCTAGTCATGAAAAAAATCTAGAGTCAATACAATTAAGGGAAATGTTGTGAAGTAATGGCGTCACTCTTCAAAGGTGTCGAAGTGGTGAATGACAAGGATTTTTCCAAGTTGAAGGAGACTAAGGAGACGTGGAACTAAATGCATTGTGGGGTCCTGGAATAGAAAGGGGACATTGAGGAAAACGTGTTGAAATCTGAATGACGTCGGCTGTCTGGTCCTCAGAGTTCAGGTGATGTTCGTGCCTTGCCTTTGCTTGTGGTAACATGGTTGTGTGAGATGTTAACATGACAGGAAAAATGTTAAGGATACAAGAAAATCTGTAGTATTTGTGCAGTGTATCTCCACGCCTGAAATTATTTGCAGGTAAAAGCTCAAAAGAAACAAAGCTGACACCTGCCTGTTTGGGACCGCATGCCACATGGCTCTTACATCTGCCTTCACCCTGCCGACCACAGGTGATGTGTCTCCCCCTCCACACCGTTGTTTATGACATATTTGTTAGGTTTGTTTGCAAATGTTAGAAAAATAACTATCAGACACCGCCAACTGCACAGACAGGCAGTGGTATATGCAAGTCCCCGCTCCAGCCTTGATTATCTAGATAATTTGGAACAAATTACCCTTTGCACATTCATCTCCCTGATATACTAGATGAAGGCAAAAAGAGCTGTGTCTCGAGGGCAGAAAAGATAATTCAGATCAAGTCGAATAATGCTTAGGAGGACACATGATATCTAGCAACCAGAAATATGATGATAATCACGTTTCCATTACAGTTATTGGAAACACGATAATAGAGCGGAACTGATGAATTCTAAAACTATTACTGCTACTACTACTAAATAACTAATAAGACTTCTGCTGTCCACGACGGTTTAAGTTTGATCTTGATTCTCCGTAGCAGGACACAGAGCAGAAAGCCAAAGCCCTTAGGTCATTTGTGAGCCATAGTGTTATAGTCAAGGCAAACAACGTCTTGTATAATGTAGTTAGTCACTGCCATGTTCTTTTAGGTATTATGTATTTTGTGTGTGTGTGTGTGTGTGTGTGTGTATGTGCGTGTGCATGCATGTGTTCCTGCATTCGTGTGTATGTGTGTGTGTGTGTGTGCGTGCATGTGTGGTGTGTGGTGTGTTCATGTGCATGTTTCCAGAAAGAGACACTGGTTATCTTCTTTGGTCACTCTTCACCTTCTACTTTGGGCAAGGTCTCTCATTGAACTAGAAGCTGGCTGATTTAGCTAGGTTATCAGGCCAGCCAGCTCCATGGATTCCTCTGTCTCCACCTTCCCAGCACTGGGGTGTGCTTTATGCTCTGATGTTTTATGGGGGTGCTAGAAACCCAAACTCAAGTCCTCAGGTTGTGCAGCAAGCACTTTACCAACTGACACACCTCCTCAGCCCCACCATTGTGAGGTTTTGGACAGCAAATTTGACTCAGATACGCTACCCCACCCACCTCCTGCCATCCTTGGCCTTGGAGCCTACCTGCAGCTGGCCATGCCCTTCACGTTCACACAGATGCCTTCATTCTGGCAAGGATTTGGGTCACAGGGATCTCTGAAGTACTGTGGCCAGTTGTGGTCCTCCATGGGGCCAGTGTTCTTCACTGACCGCTTCTGTCGGCCAGATTGTCTCTGGCTCAGGCTGCTTGGCAGGGCTTCCTCCAACATGGCTCTTCCAGAGCTTTCTCCCAAGACAGGAGGCTCCTGATCTTGGAGAAGGAGGCCTCGGGAGATCACATTGCTGGCTAGAATTGGGACTTCAGTCTGGATCAAGTGGGTGAGATCTTCAGGAAACGGGCCATGGCAGTGAGAGAATCCAAGATTAATAACTGACTGTAGAGTTCCCTGAGCCTCCTCTACCTTTCACAAATACCACATGTTACACAGAAAAGCAGCTTTTCTCATAATGCTGGCTCGTTTATTGGAAAGTGATTTTGTCACACAATTACTTGGGGAGTTTGCAAAAAGAAGCAGAGTCAAACCAAGGGAGTATAGATTGAGGTGAACCTGAAGCCAGCACACTGTCATATCTGATTAACTCTCACAAAGATAACACTTCAAAAAGATGAAATTTTGGTTTCTCCCAGCGACCGTTAAAGATTATAGTTTTTAATACAAAGAAATGATGGGTGTTTGAAAAGCTAGCTCTACTTGCCTTGGGTTGCTAGTCATATAATAGATAGATGTGTCAGTGTGTCACGTGGTATACTCTGCAAGACTATGCATAATTTTCATGTGTCAATCAAGCAACATATTCAAAGCATCATACAAAAGTACGAATCCTTGACCAAACAAGTAAAATGTGGCTATTACAACACGGGCTTTTTTTTAAAGAAAAAAAAAAAGACAGAAAGAAAGGAAGAAAGAAAGAAGGGAAGGAGAAAGAGAGGGAGAGAGGGAGAGAGAGAGAGAGAGAGAGAGAGAGAGAGAGAGAGAGAGAGAAAGAAAGAAAGAAAGGAAGGAAGGAAGGAAGGAAGGAAGGAAGGAAGAAAGAAAG
>CABHPR010091261.1:0-10164 GCA_902168415.1 Peromyscus melanophrys
AAAAAAAAAAAAAAAAAAAAAAAGGAAAAATAGAGGGAGGGGAATCTTCAGGACATGACGGGCACTCTTCTGTGCTGCCCAGTTCCCCAGGCTGGGAATTTGGGTGTTAATTATAATTCTGAGTCTTGCTACATGACCAGGCTTGCTTCAGACTTGTCAATTCTCCCATGTCTGAGTCTTAAGTGCTGAAATTACAGCCCTATGGCACTACACCAACCCTTCCCTCTGTGCTACCACCAAGGACATTTAAACAGTCTAGAGTGCAGAATCTAACCTGGCCCAGGGCTTCAAATTCGTGAAAACATCATTATTATTTAAGTTGGGCCAATATTAGATGCCGGCTGGAACAGAGAGCTTGGATAACAAAATGGACACTTCACCCTACTTTAGACAAGAAGCTAAGACAGAGGTGTCTTGCCTAAAGGTTGTGTGGCCACTACATGAGGGCCTATCAATTTGGTAAGAACTATTATTGGGGGGCTGGAGAGGCTAAGCAGTAAGAACACTGGCTGCTCACCACCTCAGGGAATCCAGGGCCCCTTCTGGCCTCCAGGAGCACTGTCAAGTACATGGTGTGTTGACAAAGCACTCACATATGTAATATAAAAGGAGCGATCACGGGGCTAGACAGATCAATCAGCAGTCAAGAGCACACACTGCTCTTCCAGGTGACCTCACATTCAGTTCCCAGCACCATGGTAGGCAGCTCAGAACTGCTTGTGAAGTCCAGCTCCAAGGGACTGGATGTACACTTCTGGTCTCCACGGACACCTATACTCATGTGTGCACTCACACACAAACACAATCAAAAATAAACCCCCCTCCCCCCCCAGATGGTTTCTCTGTAGATCCCTGACCTGGAACTCACTCTGTAGATCAGGCTGACCTGGATCTCAGAGATTTGCCTGCCTCTGCTTCCCAAGAGCTAGGATTAAAGGTGTGCACCACCATGGCCCAGCTCAAAAATAAAATTTTTTTTTTTTTTTTTTTTCGAGACAGGGTTTCTCTGTGTAGCTTTGTGCCTGTCCTGGAACTCACTTTGTAGCCCAGGCTGGCCTCGAACTCACAGAGATCCACCTGCTTCTGCCTCCTGAGTGCTGGGATTAAAGGCGTGCGCCACTACCGCCCGGCTCAAAAATAAATCTTAAAAAGAACTATCCATTTGTAGATGCATAAACTGACCTCCAGAGAGGCTAAATAACTTGTCTAGAACCACAGCCAGCCAAGAAATGAAAGATCTTGGATTTGAACCCAGAACTGGAACTCACATGCTTAAACACCACATAGCTAGTTCAAGGCAGAAGCTAGTGGACATACATGGTTGTTAAAATGAAGAGGCCAGGGGTGCGGTTCAGTGGGTAGAGTGCGCACTCAGCATGGACTGGTCCCCAGAAACACATCAACGGGGCATGGTGGTATACATCTTGGCACTCAGGAGGTGGGGGGGAGATCAGCAGTTCAAGGTCATCCTTTGCTACATAGCCACTCCAAAACTACATATGACTCTGCTTCAACCCACCAAAATCCCACAAAAGAAAACAAAAACCAGAACAGCTCAGCAGGGTACAACTTACCACTCAGTAATGATGGAGTTCCACCTCCAAGACCCACATGGTACAACAGATTCATTCCCAAGTTGTCTTCTGCCTTCACACACACACACACACACACACACACACACACACACACACACACACGACCTGGATTGGGACAGGGCTCACTGGTAGAATGCCTGCTTGGCACGTCTCAGGCTTTACGTTCCATCCCTAGTACCACTGAGATAATAATGAAACTAGAGAAATCCAATGGGTTTTTTTGTTTTGTTTTTTAAAATCCTGATTTCTAGCAGGGAACAGTGGCACATGCCTCCAGTCCCAGCTATTCAGAACGACTACTTAAGCCTAGAAATTCCAGGTTGGCCTGAGCTATGTAATAACAACCAGACTCCAAAAGAAGAAAAAAGGGGGGCACAGTGGCGCACACCTTTAATCCCAGCACTTGGAAGCAGAGGCTGGTCGATCTCTGAGATCAACGCCAGCCAGGTCTACACAGTGAGACCTTGTCTTAAGAAAACAAAAAAGTAACCCTGATTTTCTGGCTTCTATGAGATGTGGATGATCAAACAGCTCCAGGACCACCCTCCCAGGAGCCACATGCAGCAGCTAAGCCGAGCAGCGCTTGAGCTGGTTTTGGCTCTCCAGAGGCCACACTTCTCTTTATTTCCATAGCACATAAAGAATCCGGAGCCAAAGAGAGAGATGCTTTTCTTTGCAGCTCATACAGTAAGTGGGAAGACATGGTGCAGCAGAAACCCAGGCTTTCAGCTTCTCAGGCTGGCACGAGCCCCGATCCAATAAGGCACTCACTGTGCCTGGTGGTGCTCAGTCACTGTGGATGATGACCGAGTCCCGGACCTCACCCCAACGCCCCATCTGGACTCTCTGGACACAGGCATTGTGGCATCTGGGATGCGCTTTATTGGACATGTGGCCGTCCAAGCCTTGCTCTGTGAGGATTGGGGCCTGGGGCCCAGACACCAAGTCTGAGGAGGCCTAGCAGTCAGGGCTGCTTGGAGCGAGGCCACAGGCGACTGGTGAGCGAGCCAAAGAAGAGGCTCTGCTTGCTGGACTTGGAGAGCTCGGCCAGGCGCTGCTGCTCCTCCTGGGGTTGGGGGGACAGAAGAAAGACAGACGTCAGCATGACATAGAAGCCTGCCTTCCTTTGGATGTGGGCCCAGTAGAGAACACTAGTCCACACGGGAGGACCCAGACGCTGGCAAGAGCACCTCTGCACCCCAGGGGTGCAGGACTAGCATGCAAGAGACACTCTTCTCTCCCTAGCACGGTGAAAAACAATCAAAAAGTCAACACTGTCCGGTACGGCGCAACAACACCTGTGAACCCAGCGTTCAGAAGACTGAGTCAGGAGGACTGAGAGGTAAGGCCAGCCTGATCTATGTATGAGATACTGTCTCAAAAACAAAACCAACAAAACACTCTTCCCCCAGACTCTGAAGTCAAGCATCCACATAGCTCTGCAGACTAGCTCTAAACCTACAGCCCCCCAAGAAAGGCCCCAGAAGCACCCAAGGCCATGGAGGACTTACCTCACGTGCTGACTATTGCCTGTCTCCTGCTTCTAGCCCAGACTGTCAAATCATTAGCACAGCCCTGCGAGGCAGGCTGTGTGAGAGCCCCGGACAGAGGCTGAGGCCAAGGAAGACAGCGCTCAAGCTCACGCAGACATCCAGCAGACAGAGGCAGCTGTCCAGGACACCCACCTCTTCTGGGAACCTCAAAAGTGACCAGTGGGGACTGGAGCCTAACCTGCTCAAGCCGGCTCTGCCGTTGTTTGAATGCCTCCAGCGGGTCATCCTCTAGGGCATAGTGCTCCAGCACAGTCCGGACATCCTCCACCTGGTTCAGTGCGATGGCTGTAGGCACAACAGGAAGAGGTGCTGGTTAGTCAGGCCTCAGCATGACCCAGAGTAAGGGTCAGCATGCCCTGGAACGCTGTCAGTGCTGTCCCATGCTCTGAGAGGGCTGCTCCAAACATGCCCAAATAGCCCCTAAGAGGAATGTGGGCATTCCAGAAAGGTCCAGAAGATTCCAGGATACTGAGAGGTCCCCTGCACCCTGATCGCTCAGTTTGACACTAATGACAAGGCAGAATTAAGTGTCTGCCATTGTCTTCAGGGTCAAGGGCTCTGGACCAGACACCAGGGGTCAGTCTCACTCTTGAGGAAGGCAGACAGGTCCAGCAAGGCCCGGTCATCAGAGTTGCCGTCCCAGGGCCGCAGGGCGACACCGTTGTAGGGCTGTAGCCGGAAAGCTTCTTTCTTGCAATCCACGACTACTACTCGGGCTGGGTCCCGATTCAGACATGAAATGTCCTGGAAGTAGGTGTTACAGATCAGGAATCATCAGTGTCCCTCTCTGCTGACCGCAGGGGGGACAGACACAGCATCATACACTTGGGGTGGTCCTGGCTTGCAGAGTCTCCTGAATACAGGACATGGAGGGTGACCTCAGGCTTCTGGGAAACTGGGGAGCTGGTCACATGAACACCTAAGCCAGGGGTCTCTGAGAGAACTTGGCCTCTGGTGGGTTCAATGTCTACCCCAAGTCTGGCTACAAACCCACGAATTATAGAGAGGCCCTTGTCAAAGCCTGAGTTTTCTGTGCAATGATATAAACTCTTGAGTCACCAAGATACAGGGGAGAACCTAACAACACAGTTAACAAGGGCCTGGTCAACATGTCTAGATGCATGGCTGGCCAAAGGAACAGATTCTATGACAGTCCCAAGCACAGCCTCTCAGAAGCCATTTACAGCTCCAAAAACAAAGCCTGTGCCCCTAACCCCTCACCCAAGCTAGGGGCAAGCACTGACATCAGAAGGAGCAGGGCCCCCTTTCTCTTGGCAGTATAAGCACCCTCAAATCTACCCCAGAGGCCCACCGTGACCCCCACATAGCACCTTCACATGGTGTCCCTCCATGTATCTGGTGGCGTCCCGGAACAGACGGTAAGAGATGAAGCCGTGGGGGTCCACACTATCAATGAGTGGAAATGCAGTCTGCAAGGATGGAGGGTAGGTGAGGCTGGATCCCAGCCTTCCGCATCTCACCCACCTGTCACTTCTGGCTCAGAGCCTCACCATGCCAGTCTCTGACGTGAAGATGACGATTTCATACAGAGGGGCAAGCTGTTGGAACAAGGTCTCGATGCCTGGACGCTTCTTAAACCTCCAGCCGGTGGCCAGCTGCAGACAGTGAGGACAGGGGAGCATTGAGACCAGAAAGCCTGAAGGGTCAAGACCCAGCCTGAGGGTCCCTGAGCAGGTTTCTGTTTGCTCCTGGGGGTTTGGGAGCATGTGGCTGGGCCTCACTCATGTGGCACATCTACTCTGAGCCAAGGTCAACTGGTGTCTGACAACCTCAAGTAGGTACTGAAGGATGCAAAGGCAGCAGGGGACATACAGCAAAGTGAGGCGAACCCCACCACTCCTGACCCATCCTCCCAAGTAGACCCCAACCCACTGCCTTCCACAAGACACACCGACCACTCCGGGTGCAGGAGGACCCCGGTGAGCTCCAGGACCAGTGTATAGGGTGGCTGGTAGTAGGGTTCCCGCAGAGGGTCTGGGAGAAGGCAGGGGCTGGTGGGCTCGATGATCATCTGCAGAACAGGACAGACGGCTCACACTCAGGAACAGAGCTGGGCCGGGGGAAGAGGACTGAGCCCAGCACCCCCTACTCACCTGTCTGTAATCTTTGAAATATTTGTATGTCCGGCGCAACTGCTGAACCAGAATTGGATCTAGAACACCAGGCACAAAGGGATTCCAAAGTAAGTCACTGCTCCACCTCCCGAGCAGATCAGTTTATTTTTATTATTTCTTTACTTGCAGAACAAACAGATTTCTTAAGGAAAAGCAGGAAAGAACTCACAAGAGTAGGACAGTTTTCAGGGGAGGAATACCTAGTTTACTGTTTGTTTTTCAGATAAGGCTTCTTGTGGCCAAGGTTTGACTTGAACTCCTGACGCCCCTGCCAAGTCCCCCCACACACACCTGCTGTGTCTAGTGTGCACACACACCTGCTGTGTCTAGTCCGCACACACACACCTGCTGTGTCTGGTGCGCACACACACCTGCTGTGTCTGGTCCGCACACACACCTGCTGTGTCTAGTGTGCACACACACCTGCTGTGTCTAGTGTGCACACACACCTGCTGTGTCTGGTGTGCACACACACCTGCTGTGTCTGGTGTGCACACACACCTGCTGTGTCTAGTCCGCACACACACCTGCTGTGTCTGGTGTGCACACACACCTGCTGTGTCTAGTGTAGAAGCACGAATATCAACAGCGAAGACAAAGGCACGCTTGCCCCTGCCCGGTGTACCGTGAACACTTCTATCCCCACACCGTGGCAGGTACAAAAACAGAATGTTAGACATCAACCCACTTAAAAGCCACAAAGCCCCCGTGCAGGCATGTGTGCTGCTCTTGTTTTGGAGGACGCTGAAAAACAATTTTTTTAACATTGATTTGCATGTGCACATGGTCTCAATTTGTAGCCCTGGCTGGCCTGGAACTCATTATGTAAACCAGGCTGGTCTTCAACTTAGCTCATCCTGCCTCCATCTCCCAAGTGCTAGGATTAAAGCTGTGCCTAGCTTCATGGAGCTATTTTTTTTTTTTTAATTTTGTTTGGTTTTGTTTTTCAAGACAGGGTTTCTCTGTGTAGCCCTGGCTGTCCTGGAACTTAACTCTAGACCAGGCTGGCCTTGAGCTCAAGAGATCCACCTGCCTCTACCTCCCGAGTGCTGGGGTTAAAGGTGTACGCCACCACTGCTGGCCATGAGATATTTTTAATGGTCAAAATCTAGCATCTATGAGCAGATGCCCAGAACACTGTTAAAGCATCCCACAACGCACAGGACAGACTCCCTGCAACCAAGAACTACCTGGTCCCCAGTGGGAACAAGGCTGGTTTGCAGTAGCACAGGCCTGTTATCCCAGCTACTTGGAAGGTTAAGGCAGGAGAATTTACAAGTTCAGGAGCAGCCAGGACTACATAGTGAGCTTAAAGTCAAAACAGGCAATTTTGTAAGACCCTGTCCTAAAATTAAAAAACAAAACAAAAAAACATTAAGGGGTGGGAGGGGGTGGAGTGGGCTGGAGAGATGGCCCAGCAGTTAGGAGTCTGCACTGCTCTTGTGGTACACCTGAGTTGGGACCCTGGCACCACCACAAGAGGATGATAAACACCTGTTACTCCAGCTCCAAGGGCTCCAAAGCTTATTTAGCATTCGAGGACACTGGCATTCATGTGCACACCCCGCACAGACACATATACATACACATAATTTAAAAATGAAACCGTGCTGGGGATGCAGATGAGTGGGAGCGCCCTTGCCTAGCACCAGCCCTCCAGCCCCAGCACCTATCATCCTAACAGGTATCAACCATCAGCATCAAAAGAGACAAGGGGAAACACTCTCAGCTAAGTGAACATGTGACTTCAATGGAAAAATGGAAATACCTTAATGTGGCATTTCTTTCTTTTTTTTTTCTTCTCTTTTTTTTTTGGTTTTTCAAGACAGGGTCTCTCTGTGTAGTTTTGGAGCCTGTCCTGGAACTCACTCTGTAAGACCAGGCTGAACTCACAGAGACTGGCCTGGCTCTGCCTCCCCAGTGCTGGGATTAGAGGCATGCGACACCACCGCCCGGCTCTTAATGTGGCATTTCTAATCTAACTCTGTCTTAGATTAGCTTGCCTCTTAAAGTCTCAATGTTGAAGCCAGTTTAAACCAGTAAACACACTTTACAGTAAACCATGACTACCTGTGCAATTTAAGTAATTTGTTTAAACCAGTGGGGAGCAGGCGATGGTGGTGCATGCTCTCAATTCCAGCACTTGGCAGACAGAGACAAGTGGATCTCTGTGAGTGTGAGGCCAGCCTGGTCTACATAGTGAGTTCCAGGACAAGCAGAGGTACATAGAGAAACCCTGTCTCAAAAACAAATAAATAAGGAAACAAAACAAAAAACCCAGAGGACTTGACATCTGTCCAGTTAAAGGAGCAGACGCACTCACCTGGCTGGCGTAAACCAGTGAAACAACCACTGCTCGTACCCACGGTCTGCACACCTCCCCACACAGGGGGCTCTCTGGACCCACCAACTTCACTTTCTCTCAGGAAGGGTTAGCTAAAATTTACAACTGCTCTACTACCTCATCTATCAGAAGTTCCTCACCAAACTCTGGTGAACCTGGAGTGTGTTTGGAGATGGAGGGGTGGGGGTGGGGAGAGGGAACGGGCAGACACTGAGAGCCATTGTTTTAGAAATGAGGCATGAGTTGGGGTAGGGACGGGGATTTTAAAACAAAAACAAAAACGAGGCTGCCATAAGAGGTCAGGGGCCACAGAGGCTCAGATCTAAGGCCCAGGAAGCCTTGTGTCTGGGAGGGATCGCTGGGGCTCCCTGCCCCCATCTGTTCCTGACCATCTGCTCCAGGGCTGAGGGGCTTTTGTTATGTCCTTCTCCCAAGCCATCCAATTGTTGCACCTCCATGGCAGGAGGAGGCGTTGGGGTACAGGATAGAGGAGCACATTCTAAACAGACAGAACCAAATAGCAGAGGTGGGAACAGCCGGGGACCTCAAACCTGTGTTTAGTCACTCACCGTTGTCAAACTCATCAGGGATCTGGAAGAGAAAAGGAAAGGTTTGGAACGGCACAGGGAGGAGCCCAGTGCATCCACCCAAGGAGCTCCAAGCTGAGTAGGCAAAGGTCCCAGGGAGGGAGGGAAAGGAGCCTGAACCAACCAAAAGCAACCCACCCGCACCCTCACAGAGCAGACCCCTAGCACCTCTGGTCTTATGCCCCTCACCTTGGTACCATTCTCATCCACAGGGTTGTTTCCTGCAAGGGAGACAGAGACAAATGAAAGAAACTGGAGTCTAGTCTGCTGGCTCCAGAAGGTGTAGGAGAATGAGGGGTTTGGACCCCCCACTCAGAGGGAATATTGCTAGAGGCACAGTTCCTGGATTAAGGGAGGAACAGGCTAGGGGCCAGGATTCCAAGATATTTAAGAGAAAGTGGGCTAGCCGGGCATGGTGGTGCATGCCTTTGATCCCAGCACTCGAGAGGCAGAGGCAGGTGGTCTTTGTGGCCTGGTCTACAAAGTGAGTTCCAGGACAGCCAGGGCTGTTACACAGAGAAACCCTGTCTAAAAAAAAAAAAAACCAAAAAGAAAAAAGAAAAAGAAAAGAAAGAGAGAAAGTGGTCTGAGGCTGTGAAGGGGAAGAAGGTTAAGCTTTTGCTGCTGAGGGGAGACATTAGCCATAGCTTCGGGCCTGGGCCAGCCCCGTTCTTCCCACTGTCCCCTTAGTTCTTGAATTCAGGTACAGGAACCAACTAGAGGACAGAACTTTAAGTACAAAGGGTAGAAGGGAACTTCTCGAGTTCCTAGGTGAGTATCCTAGTTGATGGCCCTATTGAGGGAGGAGCCAGGGAATGAACATGGTTTGAGGAAAGGGGAGGTTTCACAGTAGAAATCTGGGGGCCAGCAAGCCGGGGGTATGTCTCTCACCAAAAATATAGACGATGCTGACAGTCCCACCGGCCCCAAGCAAACCAGCAAGCCAGAGTGCAACTTTTTTGGCATAGCTGGGACCTTCTGAGCCTGGCTGATGCTGTGGCCCATGGGCCTTCGGAGTCCCACGGCTGGCGATCTCAGCAACCTGAGTGGAGGGGAAGGAGGTGAGGTCAGCTAAGAGAAAAACAGCAGGATACTCTGACCTCTAATTTGGTCTAAGTAGACTCAAGATCAAGGGCCAGGAAGTGGACATACACAGAGCCCCAGAAAAATTGTGTCCTTGGAGAGATAAGTTGCCAGATTGGTCCCCTCAGAGTCAAAACTAAACCGTCTAGAGGATCACAGAGGTTCAAGAGCTGACAGGCCGGATTGCCCAAGATCCTGGACGCAACAGGAATGCCGAGTCTGGAGCCAGGAAGAGTAGGGCAGGGGGAATAAGGGATGAAGGGGGGCAAAACTAAAGGGGCAGAGGGCATACAGGGCACAGAAGGAACAGTTAAGGCATCGGACACCCACGGCCCAAGATGGAGGGGTATGAAAGGGAAGAAAGGAGGGGCGCGGCGATGCAATCTCTGGTCTGGGACTTAGGGGACGGAAAGTGATGGACCTGGAGGTCAGAGTGACGTGGTCGAAACAAGGCAAGCTGGCTCCCTCCAGTCTCCCTCGCGCAGCACCCCCGATGCGAATGAAATGTCCCAAAGGCCAGCCTGGGACGCTGCGTCCCGGACCCCTCCCCCGTCGAGGACCACCTGAGTGCTCACCGACACCGGGCACGGGTGACCTCTCCCGGCACCCACGTGGCTAAGACATGGGCTCCAGAGGATGCACTTGGGACCACCATACAGCAGCCCCGGGGGAGCAACTGTGGTCCACGCGGGAGGCACGGGAGCATCCCCAAACGCGGGCTCCGTCCCACTCAGCACCCTGAGGCGCTGTATTCCAGGCTCGCCGAGCTGCGACCGTACGGTCAAAACTTAGGGAGGAGCCCCGAAACGGGGCGCCGATCCCGGTGCCGCTCACCTGCTCTGAGGTGCGGGGAGGCGGCGGCGCTAT
>CABHPR010091262.1:0-18265 GCA_902168415.1 Peromyscus melanophrys
AAATAAATAAAAACATCTTGAGAATCTTACAATTAAGATGATAAGAATTACATACCACAGGAATAACATTTGCAGCCATATCTGGAAATCGGACAGAGCAGGAATGCAGGGTTCGCACAAGGAGTTGTCGGTATTTGTCAGTGTCTTCATGCTCAGACACATTATTTGTTTTAATTACTTCCTTCTTCAAGACAATAACCAACTATGGGGGGAAAAAAGTAAAACCAAGTGAGAATTTCATATGTTTGGACCACTTACAAATAGTGTCACCAATGTTCTATTTTACCTCTTCAACATTCCTAGAAGAGACAAGATCCAGTGCTAACTGCAGGGTTTTCTTACGCACTTCTAGGTCTGGTGTACTCAGTACTCTTAAGATGTCCATAACCAGATCCTGAAAAAGAACAAAAACTATAGAGCAGTCTTTTTCTTTAGAAGAAGAACATCCTAATTACCCCAGAGTACTTTTCGCCCCTCATCACCCCAATCCTCTGATTAATAATGAAATTACTAGTGTTGGAAGAAGTAGATCTTCTGGGTCTCCTAGGGTAATGAGACATGAAGGATAACATCATATATGACGTAGCCAAGCTGACAATGTATACTTTGACTCTATCAAGTTTTAGATCCAACTTGTTTCATGGAAAATACAAAAGTCAGAGGAACAAGCTAAGTGACTTTACAGCAAAATAACCAGCCATATCCCAGAGGAAGAACATTTTACAAGAAAGCTAGTTTAGTTAATATTCAACAAATCAATGTCACGTAAAAATCTAAAAGGAGGGGCTGGAGAGATGGCTCAGTGGTTAAGAGCACTATATGCTCTTCCAGAGGTCCTGAGTTCAGTTCCCAGCATCCACATGGTGGCTCACAACCATCCATAATTCGATCCGGTGCCCTCTTCTGGCCTGTAAGCATTCATGTAGACAGAATACTGTATACATAATAAATAAATAAATATTTTTAAAAAATCTAAAAGGAGATGGTAATTTACATCTCAGTTACCCAAAATTTACACTGCCAGGCTTCAAGTTCTAGGTTAGGTTACCTACAGTGGCAAGGCTTGGGGATAATCTAAATATAAAGGATAACAACACTTACCTGGAGGACTCGTTCATGAGCAGGATGCTCTTTTAATTCTACCAATCGGTCCAGAACTATGAGCTTTACATTGTTATCACTCTCCTTAATAATTAGATCAATGTAACACTGAGCAGCAGCCTATAGAAAAAAGAAATTCATTCTGAAAATTCAAACATTGTGAAAATAAGAACTGCCCCTCATTGGTGGCGCACACCTTTAATCCCAGCACTTGGGAGGCAGAGCCAAGCGAATCTCTGTGAGTTCGAGGCCAGCCTGGTCTACACAGCGAGATCCAAGATAGGCACCAAAACTACACAGAGAAACCCTGTCTCAAAAAACCAAAAAGAACTGCCCCTCCCCACAAGCCACTAAGAAGCTAACACTCAGTAGCCTTTGCACTAGCATTTATGCATTTTATTTAGGGGAATGTGCATGTCTGGCCCCTAATTATAACAAGTCTCAGTGTTACTCTAGACTACAAGGCATTGGAAAGATTACAAAGTGAAGGATGGAAAGGAGCGCCACAAACAGAAATATTTATGGGCTAGAACCAAGAAAACAGTAGAAGAGGATAGTAAGTCTGAGTATTAAATATCTTTCACATCAGGGATAAAATATAATACATCTTTGTATCTTTATTACAGTGATAAAAAGCAAGAATATAAATAAAACCCAAGTTATGAAATTTTTTAGCATATATTTAGAACTATTTAGGAAGTAGTACTGGTGACTGAACCCAGGTCCTTGAACATCCCAATCAAGAGCTTTAGCAACTGAGCTACATCCCTAGTGCCCCATTATCATTTTTACATAAGACTTTTAAAGGCGCAATGGTTTGTAGAATGAACGAGTCTAAAATCAAAGAAAAAAGTAGCCAATCTAGAAAAGGTCTCAGTAGTCAAAGCTGGAACAACTTGGACAAAACAGGTAATGATCACAGTGGATTATGATCTTAATCTACGATTAAGAATAAGTATTCATACCGACGGAAATGAAAAAGGAAAGTTTTCAGCACTTCCTTACACAGGAATGCCATAGCAACTGTACAATGAGGTGCTGCTACAAAATCACCCTTAGAGTAGTAAGTATTGCTGAGGAAAATCCATTTATTGTATAAAATTAGTGGATACAAATCTGAGGGGTGACAGGGGGTCAACAGTCTCAAAGTACCTCGAATATATTTTAACTACAATGAGAAAAATCAGAACAGTGGAGAAGTCAGGGAACCAGCACTTGACCTAACTGATTATGAGTAAGGTACACAGACATCAGTTACTAAGAACATGTTGCAATGGAAGATCAGTTCTGTGGTACTCTTCTCCAAACGCCTAATTGCAGTGATTATGAGAAAACAGGAGATAAACTCAAGTTCTGGAACCTCTTATAAACAAACTGGTATTCTTTAAGAAGGCATGAAAAATAAGGAAAGTTGAAGAACCCTTACAGGTTAGCGGAGACTCAGACAGACAACAAAATAAGCTGTGGGATCCTAGAGTGGATCATGAAACAGAAAGGGGCATTAATGGAAAAACTAGAGAAATTTGAACAAAATTTATTTAGTTTATTTGACAATAACTAAATTATTAGTCTTGATGGAATGAACAAAAGAAAAGAAATGCAGTATTCTATTACTGAAGATCCCCAATGAAACTGTTTACAAGTCGTCATTATAGATCCAGTTTTTAACATAATTATGAAGAGAGCTCTTAAAACATCAGTATAATTCTCTAGAAACTAGATACTGGTTTGTAGTGGTTTCAAAGAAAATGGCCCCCAAAGGAAGTGGCACTATTATGAGGTGGTAGCTTTGTTGGAATAGGTGTGGCCTTGTTGGAGGAAGTGTGTCACTGTGGGGGTGGGCTTTGAGGTCTCATTTACTTAAGCTATGCTCAGTGTGACACTCAGACCACTTCCTGTTGCCTGGGGGTCAAAACATAGGACTCTCAGCTCCTTCTCCAGCACCGTATCTACCTACATGCTACCATGTTGCTCCAAGATGATAATGGACTAAACCTCTAAAAATGTAAGCCACCCCAATTAAATGTTTTTCCTTTATAAGAGTTGCCATGGTCATGGTATCTCTTCACAGCAATAGAAACCCTAAGACATTGTTATTCTCCATCTCTCTCTTTTTACATACATGTGTGAAACAGGAAGAAAAGGCTGAATTATTTAAGGAGGCAAATCATCTTACAAAATCTGTAGTCTTCTCTACCACATGTGTCCAGCCTTCGGCCCGATAGCCAAGGGCAGCTGTGAATGTAACCCAGCACAAAACTGTTCTTACTTAAAGCAGTGTGTGTGTGTTGGGGGTATTGATTTTCCCCCCCTTTAACTCAGTTGTGTGGTTCTCAAACAGGAACTTTGTAGATGATGTGGTAACGATGTCCAAGGTTGGACATATGGGCACTAGTGTATCAAGCAGTGTCATTAAATCATGAGGGATAAGACAGGATGTCTAGCATCTAATCCCCAAAATACCTTTATTGCAGTTGGTGCACTTGACAGTGTTACCAATGTTCCAGCAGCTTCATATTTTACAGCAGGACTAGATGACTGCAGTAAGTTATAGATACAGCGAATGAAACGGGCCCTTTCTGATGGATTAGCATGACAGACCTAAAAAAAACAAAACACTGAGGCTTCAGCTGTTTTCAAGGACACTATATACATAAAATACAATATGAAAGCTATGAATAATCTTTTAAAGATACACAAAAATACAAGCCAACACTGGATGAGATGTAACAAACATACTGATAATTTCAGAAAGAAATGTATTTCAAATAACTGTCACAGGAGCTGGCAAGATGGCTCAAAAGGTAAAGAGGTATTTGTGGAACAAGCTGGCAACATAAGTTTGATCCCTGGAACCCAAATAAAAGTAGAGAGAAAGCACCTCCTACTCTACAAAGTTATCTTCTAACTTCCATAGGTGTGCTATGACATGTGCATGCACACACAAAAAATTAAAAAGTAAATTAAAGCAACTGTCATAGCTACTTGTGCATTTATTCATTTTATCATAATTTACATTTCATTGCTTCACAAAAGGTCTTCAATTGACTTATAGGAGATATTTGTATTTTAAACAAGTGAGAGAAAAGTCAAAGTAAGAAAAGCTAGAACACATTCATCACTCTACTGATGTAAATGTCCTGATCGACTATTACATTTTATCTAATCTTTATTCTGGATGGACACCTGTGATTCCAGCACTCAGAAAGCTAAGAAAAGAAGATTGTGACTATGAGGACAACCTGGCTGATATTTGCCTTTTATTTTATCAGAACACTATGACGATCAACTTTTTCAAACGACACTGCAAACTGTAGTGCAGTCAATGCAAGAGGACAGTTGATTCTGGGAGTTCAAGGCTAGGCTGGGTTGCACAGCCAATATCCTGCCCCTCAACCCCCACAAAACCCCAACAACAAAAATGCTGCCAATAAAGTGCTGACCCTCCCCCCAGTTTTAACAGTACTAAGAGCAAATCCAGGGCCTGTGTGGGCCAAGCAGTATTCTACAAGTACTTTGGCTCACAACTCAGGGCTTGATAGTCCTACAGTGTTCTCTGAGAACTACTTCAGGGTTTCGTGAGAACCACTTTTATCTTTTTTTTTTTTTAAGTTATTTATTATGTATAAAGTGTTCTACCCACATGTATGCCTGCACACCAGAAGAGGGCACCAAATCTCATTATAGATAGTTGTGAGTCACCATGTGGTTGCTGGGAACTGAACTCAGGATCTATGGAAGAGTGGCCAGTGCTCTTAACCTCTGGGCCATCTCTCTAGCCCCCCACTTTTATCTTTTAAGGGCAGTGGCCTTCAATAACTTCCTACTAAGCTTGACCTCTTATATTCCAACACTTCTATACTAACACATAGTGAGATTCAAGACTTTTTTGGAGACACACTCAAACAATATCTAAACCACAACACCACGTTTAATTATTTCTAGTATTTGATTCATATTGAGAGGTATGTCTCTTTTTTTTCCACTTAACCCAGAAGCCACCTTGGGGTTATTAGCTGGTAAGTATTGTAAAATATTGACAATATTATTGGAAAAATACTACTAAGAGATTTGCTCACCCCAGGATTGTCACAAACCTTAAGACTGCAACACTCACAAATGTTTCTGAAGCATGCATGATAAGGAGGTATTTTCAGTTTCAGTGAGATGGCTATGTGGGTTAAGACACTTGCCATGAAGCCTGATAATCTGAGTTCTATCCCTGGGACCCACACAGTGGAAGGAGAGAACTGACTCTCAAGTTATCCCCTGAGGTATGCCACCAGCTCACAAGAAATAAATGTATACAATATCAAATATAAAATATCATAGTAATTGAGGAATATTCTAGAATAAGACTATTTACTTTTGTCTTAAATTGTTGAATTTATTTACATATCATATAAATGATCATTCTTACCTTATATATTAGTTCAACAATAACCAACTGTAGAATGTCTCCAAATGTCTGAACTTGATCAATACATGTGCTTAAATAATCCAAAGCTCGATCCTAAAAAATAAAAATACATTTATCATACTCTTCATTTAGTGCAATGAATTAATACAACTTTAGAAATATTACCCCCAAATATAAAACTAAAGAAACTGGGGCAAAAAGGAATTAATTGGGGGTGAGGTGGGGGGTGGGGGGAAGAAATGGGACAGTAAAAGAAACTATGAAAAAAAGCTAACACGAAATGGACTACAGTTACAGGCAGTTGTGAGTAGCCATGTGGGTGCTGGGCATTGAACCCAGGACCTCTGGGCGAGCAGTCAGTTGCTCTTAACCACTGACCATCTCTCCAGCCCCTGTATTGTCTGAATTTTTTAAATAGGTAAACCAGGGGGAAAGTACTAAGTCCTACATGATTCAGGATATTCATATAACTGAAATAAATCAGGCATTTAAACGTGTAGTTATTCCTAAATCAGGTGTGGTGACACATGCCTGTAATTCCAGCAACTTCTGCACAGACAGAAGGATCCCAGCAAATTTGAGGCCAGCCTGATCTACATAGCAAGTTCCAGGCCAGCAGGGCTACATAGGGAAATTCTGTCACAAAAATCTCCAAATGAAAGGAGTATAGCTATATTCCTATTACTGAAACCTGAAAGAAAAATCTTCCAAGCAGCCCCATGATCAGACAATGAATACACAGAACTATGACCT
Source organism: Peromyscus melanophrys (assembly GCA_902168415.1). Taxonomy (NCBI): domain Eukaryota; kingdom Metazoa; phylum Chordata; class Mammalia; order Rodentia; family Cricetidae; genus Peromyscus; species Peromyscus melanophrys. The sequence goes on from CABHPR010091262.1 coordinate 6,275, forward strand.
TAATATCTTTCTTCATAAAACCATTAATACCTTTTTTTTTTTTTTTTAAGAAAGAGGGTTTCTCTGTGTAACCCTGGCTAACCTGGAACTTGCTCTGTAGATCTCAAACCACAGTACTTCAAACCAATCCACTAATTAAAAACATGCTACATGCTGAGGCTAGGCATAGTGGCAGATGCCTTTTATCCTAGCACTTGGAAGGCAGAAGCAGGTGGATTTCTGTGAGTTCAAGGCCAGCCTGGTTCTAGGGCAACAGAACTACATAGTAAGACCCTGCCTCAAAAAACCCAATAAAGAAAAGAAACATGCTGAGGACCTTGCAGTATTTTTAATTTTAATTTAACTATAGAAAGAAAGCATTCTTCAGCACTTACCTGATCTGCATGAATCAGCATCATAAATGCATTTCTTTTGCAGCTCGCATCCTTCTCATTTACCAGAAAATCGTGTATCAGCTCAGGAGCATCAGGTATAAGATGTTCAAAATTTCTTTAAACAAAACAGGGAATACCCATATTAAATAAAAACCCACTTTCCTATTTTAGTTAACTTTCCAGACATTAGCAACATTAAAACTTAAACTCTGTAACACAACTCCTTTGTTTTTAGAACTGTACATCAATTATAAGTGGGAGAAGAAATCATAGGTTATAACTTCATCTATTAAATTAACAAATTATTTTCTAGTTTAATCAGATAAAAATCTGATTTATTTAACACATTTTATTAACTAATGTCAAATGACTGTCTTTAGGACTATAGTACAATCTTCACAGTATTACAACCTTTCTTAAGAATTATATAGAGAATAAAACAGTCTGTTTTCATTATTTGTATAATGTATTTACTAACAACACTACTTTAGAAACTTAAAAGCATTTGTAGTACACAGAATGATAAATATTAGCATAAAAGAATAATACATAGGAGCAGGAGAGACAAGTCAGTGGTTAGGAGCACTGGCTGCTCTTCCAGAGAATACAGTCTATTCCCAGCACCCACACAGTGGCTCACAACTGTCTATAACTGCATTTCCAAAGTATCTGAAGCCCTTTTCTGGCCTTCTTGGGTACTATTACGTAAGTGGTGCACATACATACATGCAGGCAAAACACCTACATACATAAAACAAAACAGTAATAATTTTAAAAAGGAACATTTAATAAAGTATATATCATAACAGAATCTGTTATCATAGTTCTAAAAATTTCTAATTGCATCATACAGCCAGATCACTGATCAAATTTTCAATTGTCTTCTAAATGTCCCCATGCTTATGTGTCCTTTAAGTTTCTAAAATATATATAGTGCCTCTAGTAACATTTAAGAATTCAATTACATTATCAACAAAATATCACTTCTGTCAACAGACAGCATAACATAAAGATAAATGCAATTGTGTTTCAAACAAGTAACATATTAAAGTACAAAGAGGCTTATAAAAATATTCCAGAGGTTGAAGAGATAGCTTAGCTGGTAAAGTATTTATAGACCTAAGTTCCATCCCCAGAACCTATGTTTAAAAAACAAACAAAAAAAACACCCCAAGCTGGGCATGATGGTACATGCCTTTAATCCCAGCACCCTGGGAGGCAAAGGAAGACAGATCTCTGTGAGTTGGAGGCCAGCCAAGTGTACAAAAGGAGTTTCAGGATTGCCAAGGCTGTTACACAGAGAAACCCTGTCTCAAAAAAGCAAAGAGGATGGGGTGGGGTGGGGGACGGGGACAAAGCCAGGCTTGAAGCTGTGTACTGGAATCCCAGTGCTGAGAAGGTGACTGACAAGAAGGTACCTGGGCCTCTCTGGTCAGCCAGCCTAGACTACTTGGTGAGTAACTGGCCAATGAGAGACCTCATGTCAAAGTTAAAGGTTGATGGTGCCTAAGGAATAATACCTAATGTGGTTCTCTAGCCTGAGCATTCACATACATTTATACAAACATGCATATACACTATATATGTATACATTTATATATATATATTTCTATATTAAACTAGCAGTGCTAGGAATCCAACCCAGGACCACCTTCACACACTCTAGGTGAGGACTGCTTCTGAGCTCTACCCCCACCCCTATAATCTACTTCTAAATAGACTGATAGCCATGACTTTAACAATTTAGCACTCTAGCCTCCTCTGAATCTTACAATTGTTTTAAAGTTCAAAATCTTCAGCTTTATTATTTTACTCTAATGTTTATTCCAAGGTCTTGTTCCTGCTAAATAAATACTCACCCATTGAAGCATGTCCCCAACCTTTTCCTATTTTGAGAGACTCATTAAGTTGCCCAGACTGTCCTCAAACCTGTCATCCTCCTGACTCAGCCCCTAAAACCACTTGTCCAGGCTAAATTTTCAGCCATATATTAACAAAAATTAGTTAAGAATTGCAGCCTTTTTCACTAAAACAGTTCCTTCCTCAAAGCCTCTAATGTAAGACCCAGACTGTTCAAAATGAGAATTTTAAAACAAGGTAAAAAATGCAATGCCTTTAGCAAGTAAATAAATGAGTAAGTGAACTGCAACAATACAACTAGGAATGGTGGTTATGGTCTTAAACTAGAAAGCGTACAATAATGTTAAATGGCACTGTGCCATTCAATTTCAGCTGACTGTTGTCATACAGAAACTAGGGCCCACTACTGCCTATCTTTTTGACTTCTCCATGTTAACAAATTAATGATAGTAAGGAAAAAAAATACTGTGTTGATTAGCAGAACATACTGACAAGTACATACATTCTGCAACCAACCACGCTGGAACCTCTAGTCTAAACATTTAAAACAGAAATAAAACAAAGAAGTGTCATTCTTTACCTGTAAATGGTATAGATGGCCAAAACAGCATTTCTCCTAACATAGCTGTGACGATGTTCCAAACAGGCCCGGATAGCGGGCATTAAAGGCTCTAGCAATTCTGCTTCCTTCAGTTTGCAAAGGAACCGAAGAGTAGATCCACGAATAAACTCATTAGGATGCTGAAGATCCTGATACAAAAATTTCAGTAGGAAACACTGAGTTTCAGGTTAAAAAAAAAAAAAAACCAGTGTATTTAATTACGTGTGTGTGTGTGTGTGTGTGTGTGTGTGTGTGTGTGTGTGTGTGTGTATACCAAATTTGGGTATCAGGCTTGGCAGCAAGCACTTTACCTGCTGAGCCTAAGTTTCAGCCTTTTATAAAAATCAAGTTTTAAATGTAAAACCTAATTTGAAAAAAATTAAAGTTAGTTTTAGGAAAAAGATCTAGATTGTCGATTTCCTTCTGATTTCTCTAGAGTAAAGCAATTTTTATGCATTTCACATTTTTTTAATAACACACAAACACATAGGAAATGTAAGAAAAGGCAACAATACGAATTTTTTACAGTAAATTTTACAGATGCATCCAATCTTTTAACATTACAATAAGACATTGTCATCTACAAAGTTCACGCTGAAAGTCATGTAATAGTTACCAAAAAAAACCCACCAAATAAAATCCCCTAGTCTCAAATCCACCAAAAAGTATCAGATAATGTTAGGTTTTTATGTTGGGCAGCATTCACAGCTATCCCCAGCCTCAAGCAGCCTAAGCCTATAGCTACAGGTTGAACACATTTTTGAGCTTACAACTTCAATAATAAATATTTATAATTTTTCACCTCATCCAAGATTTAATTTTGAAAACTAAAGGAGTCTTTATTAGCGCAATTTTATAATTACAAAAAACAAACAACAACAACAAAAAAAACCAAACCCCAAAGCGAACAGTTATGGCTTGGCTCACCTTTCTATATGCATCACATACAAGAATCATTTCATGTAAAAGCCTCCCATCTGGAGTTGTTTTAGGAACAATCTCCCAGAACACGAGAAGCAACTTTTTGATGGTGTGATCCTGAAGAGGCAGCACAAAACGGATGATAGTCATCAGGAGTCCAGGAAGCTTTTCACCATTCAGAATCATAATGATTACTTTCTTCAAAGCTTCAGTCTTGGACTTCACATCACCTTTCTCTGATTCAATAATTTAAAAAAAGAAAAAAGCAATTATTTCAAAACAAAGTTTCTCAGAAAGTTTAAAAAGCTATGAACAAAACAAACTAAACTTACTGCCAGTGTGTTAATAAGGTTACAAATCCAAATGACATGTTTTTGATTCTCTTTTGCCTCTGAATCTCAGATGCCTTACACACGATCTGAAGGTACTGGATTAGACTTCTGGTCCCTAAACAACTTAGTTAATATAGCTCCTGAATCTGTAACTACACCACATGACTGGTTTTCAAACAGCTCTGGCAACCTGCCCTCCCTAACCCCCAATACCAAAAACCAAAAACGTAAGCAAATCCTGTTAAGTACTTCTAAACTCAAAATAACTCTGTGTGCATTTTCTCAGTTATAGCCATTTTTTAAAAAAGGTGGCATGAACAGATTGACCTTTATTAAACATTTAAAAAAGGGTCCTCAATACTCATATAACTTTAGAGATTTTCTTTTCTTGTCCATCTGAACTGGAAAAAAATTAAAATATTGAATCAGTAGCTACTGATTAGAATTAAGGATTTATTATTTATAATAAAATATAAGTTTAATGTTACTAAGGCTAAAAACTATTCAATGTAAAATATTTTATGGAGCTGGGTGGTGGTGGCACACACCTTTAATCTCAGTACTTGACAGGTAGAGGCAATCGGATCTCTGAGTTTGGGGCCAGCCTGGTCTACAGAGAGAGTTCCAAGACAGTCAGGACTACACAGAGAAACCCTGTCTCAAGGAAACAAATATTTTTTAATATTTCATGAAAAAAATCATCTATAATTTTAATTACTATGAATACTGAAAAATTAATAGTATTAAAAAAAATCTCCTGGATCCAAAATTCAAGGGCAGACAGAAGTACAGAATAAGTAAATTGCTACCATAATTGTTTCGATCATAAAATAAGAGCTGGAGAGATGGCTTAGCAGTTAGGGGCACTGGCTGCTCTTCCAGAGGAACTAGGTTTGAGTCTGATACCCTCTTCTGACCTCTGAAGACAAAACACTAATATACATAAAATAAAATTAATGAATCAAATATTTGAAAGAAGAGGGGACAAAGAAGGCTTACTCCTATGGCTAGCATAAGGAAAATACTGACTATTGGGTCTAATTATGAGAATGGCTATCAAAAGAGTTCTTGGGACTGGAGAGATAGCTCCATGGTTTAGAGCCCTTGTTGCTCTTTTAGAGACGACCTGTGCTTGAGGAATTCCTAGCACCCTCATCATGGCTCACAACTATCTCTAACTCCAGTTCAGAGGATCTATATCTTTTTCTGAACTCTCTAGGCACCAGGCATACATGTGGTATACATATACATACATGCTGGCAAAGGACAATCAGACTGAAACCCACAGATCCAGGGAGGCTCCCTAGCAGGGAGGACCCTAGGATGACTCTGACTTATAAGTTTTGGTTTTACCCAATCACTGGGCAAGCTTTAGTGAAACATTTCACTATTAGGATAAGATTTTGTACCATATCATGCTGATGAAAGAATGTGCTGGCTATACTTTCAGAAGGGGAGGCTAAAATCTTTTTAGATTATGGATTAGGCTACAGAAAAATGTCTGCCATAAATCAAACAGTGAAGGGGAAGATGAATAGGAATCTCACTTACACAACTTAAGTAAAACATAGCTCTCTGAACAGTTGAAGATAGATTTCTTCTGTATTCCAGAATCTAATCAAGATTTATATGTATAATTCAGCTATTATTTGGCTTAAAAGGGCTTGAGAAATGTTATCATTTTTACTATTTTCTAGAGAAAATATTTTCCAGTTTCAAATAACCCTGGACTTTTGAATTATAACCTGTTTTTTTTTTAAAGATTTATTTATTTATTATGTATATAGTGTATGTATGCCTGCATGCCAGAAGAGGGCACCAGATCTGTCTATAGATGGTTGTGAACCACCATGTGGTTGCTGGGAATTGAACTCAGGACTCAGGAAGAGCAAGCAGCCAGTGCTCTTAACCTCTGACCCATCTCTCTAGCCCTATAACCTGTTTTTATGTTCAAGCTATCCGTGTATTATTTCTCCTGCAATTGTACATAAAATGTTTTTACATTCAAAAAAAGGGACAAATACTATAGAACTGTATTACATGAAATATATAGAATATACATATTCATAGAGACAGAAAGATTAGACGTTATCGCAAGATAGAGAAGAAAGGAATATAGAGCAATGATTTCCTAAGTACAGAGTTTCTGTTTGGTGTGATGGAAAAGCCCCACAAACAGACAGTAGTATCAGGACATAATATCATGAATGTAATAAATCAATACAATTAATGTAATTAATGAATATCATAAATATAGTTATTGAACAAATACTAAGAATGTAATCAGTGAATACCACAAATGTAATTAATGTCATGAGTGTAATTAATGAATATCATGAGTGTAATTAATATCTTCAATGTAATTCATGACACTGAATTGTGAACTTAAAAATGGTTACAACTGCAAATATTATGTTCATTAAAAAAAATATGTAATCACCATACATTATATGTATGTATGAAATTGAAGACAGCGATGTTCTAAAATAGAAAGTGGTGATGGTGTCATGGGCCTATGAGGATGCTGGACTAAAGTCTACCAAATTGTGCAAACAGGCAAACTTTATACTATGTGAATTATTAGTCAATAAAGATCTTATAAAACGTTAAAAAATGCATACATGTATATAAATGAATCTTTAAAACTATTTTTAAAGATAGTTCTTTTTGTCAAAGAGACAGACTGTACATGACCACTCATTAGGGTTACAAGCAGAGCTCCAGCTTCAGAGGAATCATACTAAGTCAGTCAGTTGCTTGTCACTGATCCTGATGGCACATTTCTGTAATCTCAGCAATCTAGCAGTGAGGTAGGATGATCAAGAGTCCAAAGTCAACCTCATCTACATATTGCACTGAAGGCCAGTCTGGGCTATATGAAACCTTATCTCAAAAACAAACAACCTCCCCCAAATGTCCTTTATCACTCTAAAGGCTATACATTATTACCCATAGTTGTATCTTCCTATGCTGCAGAATAGAGAAAATCTTCATGTTTGATTAATTAAAGCAATGTTTTAATTGGTCAAAGAAGTACTCAAAGCCTAAAAGATCTTTTGTTTCTTTATTCTAAGCTCCCTCCCTCTTTAGGTTTTGTTTTGGTTCCAACATTGAATCCAGAACCTTGTTCACGAGTGCTCGACCACTGGGCTATATTCCTCAGCTCCCTTTAGGATGTTTCAGGTGTTTAGTTCCCTATTCTGTTTGATAATCTAAAAGACACAAAGTCTAAAAGTCATAAAATTAGGCCATTATAACCTTGATGGCTTCTGTTTATAAATTAATAAATTTCCAAAAGTTTAGCAGACTAGATCTCAATTCATAACTACAGTTTCAAAAGCAAGTTTAACACCAAAAAACAAACAAACAAACAAAAACCTTATGCCATCTGTACTTTAAGTGCCCAACTTCAATTTCCCTTTATTCTAACAACTTAAATTGAGAAAGATATAATGTTCCTTTTTCTCCTACCTTTGCCTTAGTGCTGGAATTACAGGTATGTGCCACCATCAGCAAATAAAATATTAAGTCTCTATAAACTTTAAAGTACTTCCTAAAGGATGACTTCCAATATCTGAAATACAATTATCATTGTATTTAAAACAATGTTGGGCCAGGTGTGGTGGCTTATATCTTTAATCCCAGCACCTGAGAGGCAGAGGCAGGTAGATCTCAGTGAGTTCCAGGTCAGCCAGAGCAAATAGTGAGACCTTGACTCAAAACAAAACAAAAAACAAAACAAAACAGTATTATCAGTTTGATTTGTACTTGCTAGTAATTCAATTAACTAAGAACCAAAGTGAGAGACTCACTTTGCACACCAGGCATGGTGGCACACACCTCTTATCTTAGTACATGAAAACTAGAACAGGAGGATCATGAGTTCATGGCCAGCCCTAGGCCAGGTTATAGAGTAGGACCCTGGCCTCAAGTCTATACTCTAAAATTATACAGCACATCCATTGTCCCCCTTCCTAGTACTGGGTACTGAATTCAAGGCCTCCTGAATACTTGGGGAGTGCTATACTTAGCACCATCCACAGCCCCTGCTCTTCACCGGGACAGGACCTAAGTTATCCAGACCAGTTTTGAAACGTGACCTTCTGTTTCAGTCTTTTGAGCAGTTGGAACTACAAGTATGTATCACTGGGAATAGCCAGTATATACTTTCAAAGGAGCAGAACATAGGCTTTCAAAATTCAAAATATATGCCTGTTTCTTTTGCAAAAAATGTTTCCAGAATGAAAATATAAAATTGTAGGGAATATTCACGTTTAGTTCAGTACTGACTTCATTTATTTGTTTATACCAACCTATTACCTATAGAAAATTGTCACTTACATTTAAGTGTCATACATTAAACATGTAAGAAATTCTAATATTTTTAAGGGACAAGTAATTAAATTTTTTTAGCTTTATTAAATTAGACTGGGATTATTATTCTATTTCGCTATACCAATACTGCAAGTCTAAGGGTAAAAAAATTTTCCTTTTTCCTAAGACAAAAGATCTATTGAAGACATTCTCAAAAATTCTAGATGGGAGGCTGGAGAGATGGCTTAGTGGTTTAGGGCAGTATGTGCAATTAAAAAAGTCCTGGTTCAGTTCCTAACACCCACATTGGGCAGCTTACAAACACCTATAATTCTGGTTCCAGGGAATTAGATACACTCTCTTCTTACCTGAGGGGACCTGCATTAATGTGCACATATCCACGTACAAGTACACATAACTTATCAAAAAAAATCTTTATCAAAACTCTAGAAAAATTAAGCACTTCTAACTATAAGGGAACGTGAAATATTAAAGAGTCTCTTGAGTTTAAAATTTTCACTACAAAATATCAATGTTTACCTGGATTCTAGCTGTTGTTTTACTATTAACTATTATTAATTAAAATGAACTATTGTTGTTGTAGTATATGTGTATGTGAGCATGGGCACATATGCCTAAGCATGTACATGGATGTCAGCTTTCACGGGTTAAGTTTTCCCTTCTATTATGTGCTCCAGAGATCAAAGTCAGGTTGTCAGGCTTGGGTAGCAAGAATTTTACTTTCTGAGTCATCTTGCTGACCTAAACCTAGGCTTTTTCTTTCTTTTCTCTTTTTTTAAATTATTTTATTATTTTGTGCAGATTGGTGTTTCTGTCGGAATGTCTGTCTGTGTACCATATGCATGCAGTGCTCTTGGAGACCAGAAGTGGGCATCATACTCACTGGAACCAGAATTACAGTTTGTGAGCAGCCATGTGGGTGCTCAGGATTGAACTCTGGTCCTCTGGAAGAATAGCCTGTGCTCTTAACTGCTGAGCATCTCTCCAACCCTTAATCCTAGCTTCTTAAACTGTGAGTCACAAGCGGATCTTGGGTAGCACAACTGAATGTGGAATTTGGCAACAGTGAAAGGTTTCTAAACACAAAATGAAAAAAAAAATTCAAAATCACTTAATGAATCCAGTATTTCTAGTAGCACTAGACTGTGTTATACTGTATGACTTCACTGTAGCCTTAACTTTGAACACACAACATCCTCACATTACACTGGACATGTAATACAACACATAACACAAAATAATGTTGTTTGAAGCACCTCAGCTCAGACTCCAGGCAATTGCGCGTTATGAGCTGCAATGCTTTTACTATACTTACAAGTATTTTTTTTTCTCTTAAAGAAACAATGGTTTAATCATGGAAAACAGAGTTTTAATGTTTTCCTATGGTCATTCCTTCAGTGTAAGCATCAAATTAGTATATAATTGAATTGTATTGTGCTATAATGTATAATTTTAAAAACTGTTGTCTGTGTCAGGCATAGTGGCACACACTTTTAATCCCAGCACTTGGGAGGCAGAGGCAGGCAGGTTTCTATGAATTCAAGGCCAGACTGATCTACAAAGAGAGTTCTAGGACAGCTGGGGCTGTTACAAAGAGAAACCATGTCTTAAAAAAACAAAACAAAAAATTGTTGTTTGAAGAGGCTAGAGAGATGGCTTAGTCAGTAGAGTCCTTGCCACATAAACAATGAAGACCGAGTTCAATCTCTAGCACCCAGGTAAGTCAGGCACAGCATATGCCTGTACCCTTAGCACTGGGGAGGAGGATCCCTGGGATCAGCAAGCTTCAAGTCCAGTGAGAGATCCTGTCTCTCCAGAGTGAAGGAAAACACTGGGAAGGCTCAGCAGGTAAAAGGCACTTGCTGCCAAGCCCAACAACCTGAGTTCAACGCCTAAAACCCACACGGTAGGAGAGAGCTGACACCTAAGAGTTATCTCATCACCACACTAGTGCTATGCACATTTGTCTCCCCACTTCCCACTAAAGAAATCAGTATTAAAAAATAAAAAAGTCTGGGAACTGGAAATAGCTCAGTGGTTTAGTGCACATTAACACTCTTGGCAGAGAACTCAAGTTCCATTCCCAGCATTCACATCAGGCAGCTCACAATTGCCTGTTAACTCCAGTTCCAGGAGGATCCAACACCTCTGGTCTCCATGGGCATTTGCACACACATGTGCACCCCCCCATAAACATAATTAAAAGTAAAATCTTAAAAAAAATTGAAAATCTAAAAAACAAATAAGGTGCAACATGACTGAGAAAGGGACCTAAGGTTTACCTCTGGACTGCACATATAATTACACACAACATGTACATACACCAGCACACATTTGTGCACATACACACATAATATATAAAATACTTCCTCAAGTGAAAGAGGAGTCAAGAGTAGAAAATTTTAAGATGTACCAATATACATCATCATAGAAGCTGAAAGTAAAAGCTGATTAATGGCCCATGTCTGAAATCTCAGTACTTCTGAGGTAAGAGAACTGATACAAGCTTGAGGCTGCCCTGGCCTATTAGTAAGTTCCAGGCCAGCCTGGGGAAAGAGTATGGATGGCCTTAATTTAAGAAAGAAAAAGAAAAAAAAAGGAGGGGGCGGGGGTAAAGGGAGAGAATGGTGGTTAATCAAGGCTAGGGAGATTAAGAAAGAAGGAAGGATGGGAAAGGCTGGTCAATGGATACTGAGTAACAAATAAGTTCTGGTATGATAATGTATACCAGGGAGACTGGTGTACATAGTTAACAACCATGTACTATATATTTTTGAAAATCTCAGTGAAAGGATTTGAAATGTTTTCACCATAAAGAAATAATGAATGTTGAGACAATTTGACAAGATTTAAATATTATACAATATAGACATGTATAAAAACATTAATTTGCCCACTTTTTAATGTTTTTAATCTACCAATTAAAATAATTTATTTGAATTAAGAAACTATTTACCCAGATCGTTTTTTAAGCTGATTTCAGAAGGGGGTTCTGAATCCATTGGCACGTTAATTAACGTATAACACACGTTCTCAGCTGCTGTCATGGTTTCTGTTTATAATCAACACAACACAAGATGAAAATGACGAAAGGAGCCAGGAAAATCTACAAAAAGTGAATACAGGTATCAATTAGAAAAAAAAAAAAAAAAAAGGTAAATTCCGCAAATCACTCTTGATCTTTATACTGCCTTTAGTTCTTCCCGTGTCGCTTCTGAGGATGTCGATCTCTAGTGCTTCCCCACTTCCATGAACTCTAGGGACAACCACACCGTGCTGGTCCGCTCCCCGGCCCAGGGTGTGGAAAGCTGTGGAGTCGAGGTCCACACAACAGTGACAACCCGGAGCACCACGTCACCGGGCAGTGATTTCCAACACAACACAGCCGGATCTGCTCCAGGAGGGCAGCCCGCGAGCGAAGACGCTGCAGAACCTTGGACTCCTCCGCCGTGGCGGGTCCTCAGTGGGTGCGCCCCAGCCGCCCCTTCCCGGCCTCCGTCCACGCACCGCCAGGCCTCAGGCTGCGCAGACCCCGGTCCCACAGCCCCGGGGCCGCGGCCCAGCTCCC